>CM034315.1:66209432-66439182 GCA_019925795.1 Dendrobium chrysotoxum
AGAAAAGAAACCTGCATTGCAGGTGGGGCAAAAGGGACCCCCAAGAGGCAAAAGGGACCTCTGTATAATTTAATGGCGATAATGCCAGGTTTACCTGGGCTCCATTGAATATATTTATGAATGAGTAGTCAAATCTTTTAATGAGTAAAATTGATATTTAGTATGAATGTAAGAGGAATTACTGGTTGTCAAATGATATTTTATGAAGTTGTTTTAGTAGTCTAACTTTTATTTATATTTTCAATATTCTGAATTTTATAATCATACAATTTTAAATGCTATTTCACGTTGCATAACTTATGGAGTTTCATAGCTCACCAGTATTTTTATTACTGGCTGTTTTTACAGGTAAAGGAAAACAAAAAGTTGGAGAAGACTAGTTTACAAGTATTTAAAAATTTCTGTTAATGTTTATTCTATGTTTAAAGTCTACTCTTGAGATTAGTAAGCAATTTACATGTTGTATTACTTTGAATTTATTTAGATTTATTTAGTGGCTCTGTACTAGGTCTTTGACGAAACTTGGGATTTATTAGATGCTTCCTTTGTGTATCAAATGATGTGTATATGATATTTTATATAGATCTGAAATGAAATAAAAGGAATGAGATGTTTACTGATGAAAATGTTATGTTTATGCTTGTTCCACTCTACCGTACTGATAAGGAGTACTGTGGGGTGTTACAATCCACTCTTGGTCATAGCCCATTGCCTGTGGCTTGCATTCAAACTAAGGTTTTACTTTAGATGGTTTTTAGAAAGAATATAAAGGGCATAAGAAATGAGAACAGCAAAGGAAGACAAAGAGCTGTGGAGAGAGATCGAGAACAAAAAGGGGCATTGTTGGGGAAACAGTTGCAAGCCAGAGAAGCAGGTATCATGAGAAGGAGGCATTCCACAACTAACATACGACTAGGTTAGCTGAAAAGTGGAATTAGCTAAGTAGAGAGTTAGCAAGAAAATGAACTATGAGAAAGAGAAAAAGTCAAAGATGGGAAGGAAGGAGTAACAATTAAGATAGGGGAAGAGTGTTGGGTGTGAAGGTTTAAGGAACTAGGTTTTTTGTCTACAGAGGAAATCTAGGCTTCTATGGCAATGCGAGAGAGAAAGGGGGAATGTGCTAGTTCACTTGAGAGAATTTGGAAAAGGGATTTGACTTCAAATTTAGGAGAGAAGAAAAATTAAGAAAACTAATCGTTAAATGATACTTCCACATCATTTTAATTTAATAATTTATTAATCTATCATTCCATGTCAAGATTACTCGACAAGTTTTAGGTAGAGGTAGACCTAAAGAGCTTGGTTAGAAAATAATAGAAATGACATTTATTTATTATATTTAAATGAGAATTTAACTCTTAATAGGACACAATGGAGAAAAAGGATTCATAAAGCCAATCCCACATAGTGGGATAAAGGCTTGATGTTGTTGTTGTTGCTGCTGATTAATCTATCATTCCAAATTGTGTGACACATCTATCTTAATATTCCCATTCACACTACACTAAACTAATCTATCAATGACTTCTTTACTCCCCAACAACTCATATTCATACAACATAATTGAACTAATGATAGTTTATAAAATTTACTTTTAAGTCTCAATTATATCCTTTTATTGCATAATATTTCTAGGAGACTTTTGCAATTGAACCAACCAGTCATAACTCTAGAAGTTAAATCTTTATTTATGTCCACATTATTTGATATAATAGATCAAAAATATTTAAATATATCACACATTAGTATCTTTTTATCTTCTACTAAAATCATTGATAAATGGTAATAAAATATCTACTATGTTGTATATCATAACTAAATATTTGTTCCACTAATCATAAGCATTTTTATGATGTAAATATCTTCTTCATTGTTTGAATATTTCCTAAATGTCTTTGTTTTAAACTGAAATCTTATTAATAAATACATTTAACTTAATTATTAGTTCTAGTTCTTTTATCTCTAGCCTTAACTACTTAATATATCTCATTTTCTACTTTCTTGATATATAGCCTATTATATAAATCATAAAAATTTATAGTTTTTGTCCTAATTACCCTTTCTCCCTTATAATCATTGCAACTCTCAATAATACTTACTTTTTGCCAATACATTTTAGAGTGAATGTTTTCGTCATAGTTAAAAAAACATCTCTTTTCCATAATAATTTTTTATAACTTCCCACTATACCAATGCTAATCACTTATGTACTACTATTTCTAAACTCTCCCAAAAGTCCTGCAACAATTTATTAAAGAGCAAATGAACTTATCCCACATCAAGTTTGGCTCAGTCGTAGAATTCCAATTTGATTCTCTCAATAGCTTATCTTGGAGGATTAAAAGCTACTCACGTTCAAAGTTCCACAATCTTACCTTATTATGTCTTTAAATAGTTTGATTGTACTCTTAAAAAATAAATTCATACAAAAATACATCAAGTTTCTGTAATCAGAGTTTTTGAAAACCGGATCGAATCGGCCAACCATAAACTAGTTATATGGTTGGTTTGATCCATCTTAAAATCGGCCAGCATCAAACAGTGTGAATCGGTCAGAACCGTCAATTCAATCGGTCAAACCGTCGAACTAGTCTTGATTTTTAAGAACTGGCCGGTTCAATTGCCATCCCATTTAAATAATTAAATAAATAAATTTAATATAAAATATTAAATTAAATATTATTTAAACATTAAATTTAGTAAATTCATTTAAATATAACATATTTTAATTTTATAATGAGTATTAAATTTTTATAATGATCATTACCAACCAATCACCAATAAAATATACCTACATGGTCTCACCACCCCATGTGAAATCCTAACACGTGCAAACAAAAAAGCTATATAAATAAAATTAAACAAAGCTCCTAAGTGATGTGGGACTTAATAACCTAAATTAAAATTTTCTACTTCAAAACACATATATTATATATTTTTAAACATTTGTTTATTATTTTTTTAATAATGGGGATAATAATTATTTTGTTGGTTAATTATATTTAATTGTTTATCTATTTTTTATTTTTTTTAAATATATATTATTAAAAAATAATATTAACTTATTTATTAATTATAAATAATCTACTATGAATGATTTACAGATGCAAGTTTATAATATGAATTTAGTATATAATTTATAGTTGTAAATTTTATCTAAATATATAATATAAATTAGCAATAATTTATATTAAATTTATAAGTTTATAAGTGACAACAACAATAATAATATCAAACCTTTATCCCACTATATAGGTATAAGTTTATATGTATTAAATTTAATTTTTAATCACAAATTTATATCATTTTATAATTATTAAATCATTTATTTTTTTTTTAAATTAGTTTAATATTTATTAAGTCGTCCGATTCAACCCCGATCGAACTGTTGAACCTTAAACCTCTTCTTTTTTTGTTCAACATCCGGTCCAGTTTTCACAATCTTACCGTAATAAGTCAAATTGTTGATTAACAAAGGCATGACAATCCATCCACTGTATCCATAATGCAAAACAAAATCAAAAGCTAACAACCAAGTTATTTGGTGTGAATCCTTTATAAATTCTAGTGACTCACTAACTAAAGATCAATCAATAGAATTTCCCAGAAATAATTTATATATTGAAAAATAAGTGATAAGTGGAACATTTCCCAAAAATATTACTTCAATATTAATAAGTATCCTAGTAATGAAACGAAGCATTTGAACAAAATATCTACAGTGCAATATTTCCAATGGAGTTTAAACGCAGTACATTATTCCAGTCTGGCGCAGGGCTCTGGTACTTTTACTGGCCATGTAGTGCAGATGCTAGCTCTGACAGTTCAAGCACTGCTCAACAACGAGAGAGCAGTATTGGAAATAAAGGAAAAGGATTTTTTTTCTTGTAGTTTCCCCTTAATAAATTGTTTCTTATTCTAGTAGATGCATAGCCATAGCAAGGCCAACCGGCTCAGGAGCAACAAATAAATAAAGGACAACTGGTTGCTTAAGCTTGGGTGTGCATTGAAAGTGGCGTAGACTGCAGCCATTGAATCTGCATGCATACATGTTAAGCATAAAGGCATCATATGCAATATGGAAGACCAACGAAACTACTTGTCACTCTCGGATCCTCACTTTGTTTTTTGAGAATGCAAATGGCTTCTACTATTTTTAATCCAGGGCAACAAAGGCATTCGCTAGGAACTGTTGGTCATTATGACCACCTTTCAAGGTGAAGATCGTCCAAAAACTATGGCACCATTTCTCCTTCGCTTTTTTTTTTTTTCATTTATATCCTCCAAACATATTTTTTTCTATTTTCATACCATTTATCACCTTCATGTCATACTAATTCTGAGATAGCATATTTCATGTTGCTAGGTGATATTTAAATCTCCTGCAATGCAAATAATCTTCATGAACACAGATGTTTCAGTACTGCAGGTGAGTCTATTGATCGCTAGAATGTATAGTTGCAAATCATCTTAACTACTTCACCAATCTCAAACATCATTATATTAACAACAAATGATTCATCTTATCATAATCAGTTTGCCAGAACAGTATCAAGCCAAGCAAGTATTCATGTTTATGTGCATAAAGATGTATGTAACTTGATCCTCCAAGCATGGCGATATTACAGAAATAATTCATCCGTGTGCTTTAATGGAACAGAATTGATTCACTGCCCAAAGATTAGTTTATAAAAAGAATTAAAACTATGATAATAAAAACGTATCATATTAGCTAAAACCATCATGGCAAGTGATGACAATGCTGAGGTCAGTCAATAAAAAAATAGGCAAGGTCAGGGCTCATGGGAGTATGCTGAACAGGTAGAAGTAAAACAAATTTCACCTTTGTAGGGTCATTGGCTGTCTTACGAAGTCTCTCTGAAAGACGGATATAGCCAAAAGACCAGAAGACTGATACAAATGCAGCTGCAATCCCCCAGCTGTAGCATAAAACGTAACGGGCGAGGTGACTTTCCCAGTAACGATGCTGGAGAATGATATTATAACCGCTGAAACAACAGTACAAACCAGTTGTCCCCAAAAACCAAAACTGCCCAGCCGTTTGAAGTATCTTGAAGTATTCTCTAATCTCTTGGCAACCTGCTAGATCAGCAAGGAACAAATGAGAAGGCAACAGACATGGATCTGAGACTGCATGAGCTTAATCAAGCATGCAATCTTGATGAAGATTGTAACCAAAAAGTACAGTTTTCATACAATGGCATCCTAAACTTTGACTCCTGTTATGATGGCACTCCGATCTCATTCATAAGAACCCATTTGGCTGGCTACTTGAAGTTAAAAACATGTTATTGATATAATGAAAATTTGCTAGTTCCATCAATCGGTTTGGTGAAGCAAAAAAATAACATTATCTTTACATGTTAGAAACCCTTTTAAAATTTCAAAATATAACAACTTTGATTTCACACACAAAATGAGTGAAAACAAATAATCATTTTTCAAAATATACTTTCTATCTACAAGCACTTAATGAACCCCTACGTTTATCTAGGAAATTAGGATGACTATCTTCAAAAATTCATTCACTAGTTGTCAGGTTTCCTTCTTTGTTTTGTAGGGGAGAAATAGGTAAGATTTGCTAGAATGTCACCCTTATATGACGCCCCACAATTTAACATGAATATGATGAATAGTAACCAATAGTTGAATTAAATGCCACCCATAGATGGCGCACCACAATTTAACCTAATAATGCACCACAACTTAACCTAATAATGATGAAAAGTTGGCAAGGGTTGACTAAGACATCAACTACTAAAGCTTTTACCCACCTTGTGGTAGGATAAGCAACATGGAACATAAGGCAATTGTATGGACGAAAAATGGACAGCCTTTTCTCAACGTTTTCCTACAATGTCTCAAAAACATTTCTTTTAGGACAGCAGAATAAAGATTGCAGCCCACAAATAGCTTTTATAAAGTTCTAACTCAAGAAATAGAAAAGCATAAGTTCAGCACAACGATTAGCAGAATCAATATTCACTTAATTTGCAAGAAACTAAATGGGAAAAGAAGAAATCCAAGGACATCAGGGAAGGTTGTAAATTATTGAAATTGAAGGGTTAACAATAATAACTTAGTAAGAATATTAAGAGATTGAGGTGAAAGATAAAACTGTTGAGAAGAATAAAACTAGTTTTAAAGTGATTACCATTAATTCATTATTACTTTACCAGTGAGAATATAATCATTGGCAATTTGCACTATTCATAGGCAATGGTACATGGCACATTGCCCCCATGGTGCAAATTAATTGATTAAGGCTTGCAAATTAATTGAATAAGGCTTGAAATTAATTTTAATATTATGCATATATTATTTATTAATTTTCTTTATTTTAATATTAGTTTTCAATTTTGTGACAATGCTATGTTGAGATACTTAGCAATCATGAATATCCATTCTTTCTTATTGTAGCAGTTGCTAAAACACTATTCAACTGAAATTTAGCAAAGATTAGCAGCAGTTTTTTTATGCAGGATTGATCTAGGTTACAAGGGAAACAGTAAACCAGATTTCCTTTGGCTCTTGTTAAGTTTTGTAGCATTAATTAAAACAATTCTTTTATATTTTCTTATACAAATTATTCTAAATCAATTTTTATTTCTTCCTTAACTATTGTTGCTAACACATTTCATTAGAAATTTCATAAGAAAAAACATAATAACGACCATTGTTGCATTCATTGAAAAATACTCCTTCAGCAGCCCTATAGTGTCTTTAATTTCTTAAAGCAAATTTATCTTTCAATCTAGTAGCCTTTATAATTAGATGTATTTTTATTAGTAATTGTTAATATGTTATATCATATTTCAAATAGCGCACACTGTGCCATACACTATATGCTATGGCTATATGAGGACCTTTACACAATGATGCCTATTCGCCACTAATAAGTATGGTCATAAATGGGCATATAGGCTCTTATAAGAAGGATTATAAAATGATTCACCAATCAATATAATGTAGGAGATAGAAATTTGATTGAGGAAATTATACTTGATTTCATAAAAGCATACAACCTTGTAGTAGTACACACAAATTAAGAAACAAGAAGCCCAATTAGTTACTTATAGAAGTCGAGAGATTAAATAAAGTGCACGAAGAAGTGGTCAGCGAATGATTCCTCCCGGCCCGGCAGCTTTGGCCGCAGTCTACGTGCTTAGGGAAGCTCCTTCCCTTTTTCTTTTTTTGCAGTTTTCTTGCATACCAACACTGCCGTTGCCAGGTCCCAAGTCCTGGATGAGAAAAGTAGAGGACTACGTTAGGTAGTCGACAACCAGCATAAAACTTGTCGAATAATCATGACATGAATCCTCTAAAAAATTATGTTAATACTAGGGCGTCCCCTAGAAGCGACGCGTTGTATGGCCTAAATATAGCGACAAGAGTGAAAAGGCTGCTGTACTGGCGCCTGGGTGCAGTGTTAAATAGGCAAGGGTTCCCACATCAAGGACGAATGTAGGCAAAGAAGCTAGTCCATGAAACTAAAATTAGGATAGGAACTTAAAATATAGGTTCCCTTATAGAAAAATTAATAGAATTAATATATATTATGATTCATAGGCAGATAAATATTATGTGCATTCAGGAAACTAAATGGATTGGAGAGAAGGCTAAGGTAATTGATAGTTTAGATTTTAAACTATGGCATTCGGGTAGGAGCCGTACTAAAAATGGTGTAGGTGTGATTATAGATAAGAGTTTGAAGGATAATGTTATAAAAATTAATAAAATTGGAGATAAAATTATAGTTTTAAAGATTATTGTTGATGCTAAGATTGTTAATATTATAAGTGCTTATACTCCTTAAGTTGATTTGGATATGGGTTCAAAATTAAAATTTTGGACTGCCTTATAAGAATTAATACAACAGATATCTCTTGAAGAAAGAGTTTTTATTGGAGGAGATTTAAATGGACATGTTGGTAGAGAGGTAGATGATTTTAAAAGCATTCATGGTAGCCATGGGTTTAGAACAACAAATAAAGGTGGTAAAACCATATTAGATTTTTCTTTAGCTTATGATTTTTTAATTGTTAATACATTATTTAAGAAAAAAAATGAGCATCTCATCACTTATAAAAATGGATATAGTAAAACTCAGATTGATTATTTTCTTATAAGAAAATTAGATTGTTTAGATTACAAAGATTGTAAAATTATTCCGAGTGAAAATTTATGTACCCAACATCAATTATTAGTTTTGGACTTTAAGATAAAGGGCAGAAAATAAAAAATAAAATAAAACGATATTTTAAGATTAGATTGAGGCATTTAAAGAATATTAACAAAAATATTTTTGAGAGTAAGATTTTAGATCTTAAGATTTTGTCTTTGCATGAGATGCTAATGTTATGTGGGAAAAAGTGGCTAGTGATATTAAGAATATTGTAAAAGATGTGCTTGGAGTATCAAAGGGAAAAGCTCTTAATAGTAAAAATAGTTGGTGGTGGAATCCAAATGTGCAAGAAAAGATAAAAAATAAGAAGATTTCCTATAAAAATTAGTTTAAATATAAAAATTTTGATAATTTGGAAAGATATAAAGAGGCACGTAAGGAATCTAAGAAAGCAATATGCGATGCAAAGAGTTTAGCTTTTAGTGATTTATATAATAGATTAGATACTAAGGAAGGAGAAAGATATATGTATAAGTTAGCCAAACATAGAGATAGGAGTAGTAAGGATTTAGTTCAAGTGAAGTGTATTAAGGATGAAGATCAAAAAGTACTTTTTTTAGAAGATGATATTCAACAAAGGTGGATGAGATATTTTGCTAAACTTTTTAATGAAAAATGTGAAAATAAAATTGACTGTAGTGACCTTAGCACCCTAAATGAAAATAAAGATTTCTATTTTTATCGACGTATTCGTAAAACCGAAGTTAGAGAAGCTATAAAGAAAATGAAGGGTGGAAAAGCTATTGGACCTGATGATATTCCAATAGAGGTGTGGAAATGCTTAGGAGATGAAAGAATTTCTTGGCTTACTAAACTTTTTAATACTGTTTTGAAGACTAAAAAGATGCCAAATGAGTGGAGAATGAGTGTGTTAATTCCTATTTTTAAGAATAAAGGTGATGCACAATATTGTGCGAATTATAGAGGAATTAAGTTAATGTGTCATACTTTAAAACTATGGGAACGAGTTATGGAGCATAGGTTGCAGCGTGATACTAATGTTTCTCAAAATCAATTTGGATTCATGCCGGGTAGGTTTACTATGGAAGCCATACAATTATTAAGAGGTTTGATGGAGAAATATAGAGAGAATAAGGAGGACCTACATATGATATTTATTGATTTAGAGAAAGGATATGATAAAGTTCCAAGAGAAGTGCTATGGAGAGTTCTTGAAAAGAAAAGAGTTAATAACGCTTATATTCAAGTCATTAAAGATATGTATGCAGGAGTTATTACTTGTGTTCAAACACAAGGTGGTTTAACCAAGTATTTTCCTATTTCGGTTGGATTACATCAAGGATCAACCTTAAGCCCATATCTTTTTTCTTTAGTCATGGATGTTCTCAGTAGACAATTGCAAGATGATGTACCTTGGTGTATGTTTTTTGCTGATGATATTCTTCTTGTTGGTAAGACTATAGAGGGAGTTGAAGGTAAACATGAATTATGGAGGTCAACCTTAGAGTCTAAAGGTTTTTGCTTGAGTAGATCTAAAACGGAATATATGGAGTATAATTTTAGTAGTAATAGACCTAGTGAGGGATTGTGACTTTAGGCGATCAAGTCATTAATAAGAGTACACGTTTTAGATATCTTGGATCTATTATTCATAGTGATGGTGAAATAAATGGGGATATTATCAACAGAATTCAAGTTAGATGGTTGAAGTGGAGGAATGCATCGGGCTTGTTGTGTGATAGAAAAATCTCCCTCAAACTTAAGGGAAAATTCTATACGATGGTGGTGAGACCTGCAATGCTTTATGGTGCTGAATGTTGGCCATTAAAAGAGAAGCATAATACTAAGTTAAGTGTTGCAAAGATGAGGATGCTCGAGTAGATGAGTGGCTTTACCCTTAGAGATAGGATACAAAATGAGAATATACGTGAAAAGGTTGGAGTAGCTCCAGTGGAAGAAAAGATTAAAGAGAGTCGCCTTAGATGGTTTGGTCACATAAAACGGCAGCCTTCTGATGACCTAGTTAGGAAAGTAGAGGTATTAGATTTGACTTATGTTAAGAAAGGTAGAGGTAGACCTAAAAAGACTTGGTTAGAAAATATTAAAAATGATCTTTCTTTATTAGATTTAAATGAGAATTTGACTTTTAACAGGACACAATGGAGAAAAAGGATTCATGTAGCCGACTCCATGTAGTGGGACAAAGGCTTGATGTTGTTGTTGTTGTTGTTATTGTGGTTTTCTTGCATATTGTCTGTTTGGTTCTTGTGTTGTCCTCCTCGGACCCTTCGCAGCCGGAATGGCCGCAATTCGAGTTTGTGATCCTAGCCTTTTTGGTGGATCTGTGAAATCAAGATCTTTTGTTGATGCCCTAGCTAGAGCTTCTGCTCGTGGTGGGTTTCCTGAGTTAAAACCATCTTCATTTCGTGCTATTCCTTCGTTGTGGATCTCCGAAGATGAGATTCTTGCGCTTGCGGCTCCTTTCCAATTTGAGTTGGTGGGATTTTTTCCATCACGCCATCATTCGCAAGTTTTTTCTTCAACCTTAAGCTTATCGCTGAGTTTTCTGTGACCTTGCTTGATTCGTCGCATGTTCTGATTAAGTTGTCAAATGATCTAGATTATAGCAGGGTTTTTTGTCACAAATCCTATTTTGTAAATAACTGTTTCATGAAAGTAACCAAATGGTCCCCTTCTCTTGATATCGGTGTTGAGTCCCCTGTGATTCCCATTTGAATTTCCTTTCCAAAATTAAGGCCACATCTTTTTTCTCCACGGATCCTTCATGCTTTGGGTTCTATGTTTGGTCGGCCCCTAAAAATCGACAATGCTACATCTGTGGGCTCTCGTCCCTCTGTTGCGTAGGTTTTAGTGGAGCTTAACATCACCAAAAAATATTCGGACAAAGTCTAGCTTGGCCCTAAAAAGTTCGGTTACATACAGATGGTTGAGATGGAGGATTTTCCAATATTTTGTGATTCCTGTAAATGCATTGGGCATGTTAGAGGTGAATGTTCCTCCCATTCCTCTAGTCCGAATACTAGTCCTCCTATTATCTCTAATCCCACTCTGTCTGATGGGAATGCCATTGTGAATGCATCTGCTGCTTTGAATACAGTTGATTTAGATGGAAATCCTCCTCCGCCTGGTGTTGGAATGGTGCTCGAGTGTGGGGAAGCTGATGTTGTTAGTGATGTTGGTATACAAGCTGTTAATCTTCCCTTGATTAGAAGTGGTACTGAGCTTTTGTCTAAACCTGTGTTTTCGACCCCTCTTATTGGTGGTGCTATTGCATCGGATAATTTGGTTGTTGCCGATGTTTCGGCTTTTCCTATTGACAATTTGGATCCTCAATCGGTTAGTTTGGATCACCCACTTGATGATATGGTGGATGATGACGCTCCAGGGTTAATTTCCCCAATGATAATGTTGTTTCTGATGCAAATCAAAATGTGGATGGTGGGCATTGTCTAGGTAATGCTCTGGATAGGCTTAACATAGATTTTTGTGAAGTTAACAAGGCTGCTTTGGATGAGTCTTTAAGCAATTTGAATGTTATCACTCATGTCTCACTTGTGGCTTCTTTGGTGGTGTAGTTGGCTTCTCATATGGAGGTTTTTAAGGGAAGTGAGCCTATTTTTTATGTTCCTATTTCAGTTGTTTCTAATGCCGAATTGAAAGCTCAATTGACTTTAACTTTGAATAATGATGGCCCATCGGATTGGTTGGAGGATTCCTTCTCCTCGGCGTGTGGGCTTGCCGGGGGTGATGTAGTTGATGATGTGGATGAATTGCAAGAGATGTATGCTTTGCAGGTGGGGCACATTGTGCATGAGACCTTCTCTTATGGCGGCGGGAAGCGTCGTAAGAGAAAATCAAAGAAATAATTTTGTTAGTGCTCATCTTGCTATTCATGATGGGAACTGATGTTGACCTTCTGGGTTGTCTTGCTTGGATTGCTGTGATGATTGGAGCATGGTGTTGATAGTTGTTGCTTTCGGATGTCTCTTTTGGGTGGTCCTCGTGCTGGTTTTGTCTTCCTTGTTTACCTTTCTTTTCTTTTGTTTGTGTTTGTAATAGAATGAATCAAAGGCTCGTAGGTTCTATTTCTACTGATGTAATTTTAGAGAGTTATTGACTCACTTAGGTCTTGTAATATTTTTTTATTATCCTAACACGTAAGCCCCCTTGTGTGGGTTTTATAAAAAAAAAAAGTGGTCAGCGAATTATTTTTATTGATCTTAAGATGGTATATGATCGAGTATCACAAGAATTGATTTAGTTCACATTAAGAAAAATAAAATTTGGTGTCAAAGCTATGTTTAAATTGTTAAAGATATATGGGCTGGAGTATTAACAAATTTTAAAAGTACTTGTGAAGTGGCCAAGGAGTTCTTAATCACAGTAAAGTTACATCAATGATCAACATTAATTGTGCATATTTTTATATTAGTAATGGAGATGCTTGTGAATGGAGAATAAAGATACATAAACATAGCCCAAAGTACTTAGGATAATGACAATGATGATGATGAGCTTGGTTCATTCGTGAAGGAAAATAATATTTATCAACTTTTGTAAACTAGGCACAAACTTTTTATAGACAAAAACACAAAAAATAAAGGATTTTTGAAACCAAGAAAATTTATCTTGATTGCACCAAAACATGATAATTACACCCAAATCATGTTGGAACATGATATTTTAATTAGATTTTGATGAGTTATAAGGGTTACATCAATCATAGTAGATTTAAAAAGCTTGTGTCACCCACTAATAAGTTCACTAAAGTTGTACCCAACCCCAATAATTACACTAGGCTTTCAAAAGAATTATAAAGTTTCATTGACCTAAGTAAATTACTAAGGTTGCAACAAAATATGGCCACTTGATCAGGATTGCACTAAAGCAAGAATTCTACCATGCTTTTTTTAAACACGAAGGATTGTTCAATCCATTCTAGGACTTTGGTTTCGGCAACAGAGTTCATTGGTTGACAAAACAAAAAAAGAGAGAGAGAGAGCGAAATTCATCAAAGATCTTTGAGTTAACCTTTATTTATCTTTAGCCATTTGACTGTTCTTTGGTTGTCCCAACCATTTAAATTTCAAATTTTTAAAAAAGTGATTATTTTCCAAATAAACAAACCATTATCAGCTTTCTCTCAAGTATGCCACGAGTCGTAGATACTTTTCACCGGTTCCAAACCAAACCCCTCTCTCCCACTCACCCAACCTTCCCTTAATCTAGTGCGTGGTAAAAACAGCTATGACAACCCCAATCTAGAAACTAATATGCATAAAAGAGATAAAAACGAATGCACTTAAAGAGAAGGGGAAAGAGGACCTGGGCGAGCTTGGCCATCTCGGACTGTTCATCAGCGGTAGGGTAACCTGTTGGGGCCGACGCTGGAGCAGCGCGTACAGAGAGGGGGGAAAACAAGTGTGAGAGCGATACAAGAGAGGGGAAAAGATGAATCCGCTGACTTTGGGAATGGGAGGACATGGAGGTAATGTGGCTAAGCGATTGCACAAGCCGACGTGGATGCGGCAGAAGAGAGGGGTATGGATGAATCTGTCGACTATTAGGATGGGAGGATAGGGAGGTAGTGGAACCGAGAACGTGAGCGACCCAATGAGGGTGCGAAAGTGGAGGAGCAGCATAGAAAGCCGCCGCTACACGCGACGGCGACGGCGACGGCGAGGGAACCAGCAGCATCTGCATCAGCTGTGCCGGACAGTGGAGCTTCGATTTTGCGTTTGTACTCCTAGTCCACACTGCACAACTCGTTAGTCGCAATACGCCCGATGTAAGAAGCCAAAATGTAGAGTGGGACTTCCGCTAAGGAGAGCTTTTTTTTTTTTTAAGAGAATATAGAAATTTAAATTTTTTTAATATTAAATTGAGAAAAAAATAAATTTAAATCATTTCTCAAAGAAGTTTATAATATTTCTTATGAATGTAAATAAATCCTTGAGCCTTGCAACCCCCAAGCTCTTCATATTTATACTATAAAATAGATATCCTAGCATTCTCGTGTTGAATCTATGTATATTATATACCCTATGTAATTACAACATTGTTGGTTTCCCATGCATAAAATATAATTGCTCGTGTCTTCATAGACCCAACCTAAATAACCCCTCTGAAGCTTGTCGCCACCCCTTTTGACATTGTCGTCCATGTGAGCATCTTGTGCCCTAACTACATGAAAATACTTGTTAAAACATATGCTAACATGAATAGTTAGATAGGGTTTATTTTTAACCAATCAAAAAATTAATAATTTTGTGAATTTATTTTGCAATGAATTAAATAATTATGAATATTTCAAATTCAACATTTTTACTTCATAATATATTTAAAATACACTTTGATGATATACATGATTAATTCTTTTAGGCTAGCCTAACTCAAATAATCTCTAATGAGTTTATTCATTTTTTTCTTGGTAATTCTTATATAATAATACACACAATGATGTAGAATAAGGTTACTAGTCTAGCACACAATTGAATTTATGTATTGCTATGAGAGTTTAATCTCTCGTATGAAGGATATCTACAAGTTAATCTTTGCTAGAAAATGCATGTAAGAGCATAGACGAGCATTATTGTGAGCTCTCAAAAGTAGGCCAAGCTCTTTCTAAATTTTAATATCATTATATTTGGAGGTAAATTATTTAAGCGAATTTTCATATTTGTATTGGTGATTTTAATAAGACATTAAAAATTTCTTATGAGCTCAAAAAGTTATAATAATTACCCCTCGTATTTATGAGAGCTCTCTTGAAAAGGATGTTGCGTAGCTCAACTCCTTATAAATATTTACTCTTACAAGTGATGTGTATATATTACATCCTACTAAAATATTTTGTACATATATAACATGGTTAAAGGGCATATGTTAATTATATTAAAATCCCTTAATTTCATTATCTAGGTTATGACTAGGTGGGCCCCAATCCAAAACGATCCCCATGATTCTTAACAAGCATAAGACCATGTCAAAAATTATATGATGTACATGTGGATACATGCAAGGGAGATTATTGCAATCATAAATACAAAATCATCCAGCAAAAATAACCAAAATAATTAGTAATACAATATATCAATAGTTATGCAGTGAAAATACACTAACCAGGAGAGAATGCAATAAATATCAATTTAGGCAGGAAAATAAAATCAAAAATCAAATCTTTGAAACCAGAGGTAGGATAGAAATCACCTACCACCATCGGAAGAAATCTCATAGAAGAAACAAAACGAACTGACGAAGAAATTTCCACTTTCTCTTTCCTCTCTCCTCCCTCCTTCCCCTTTCTTCTCATTCACTTCTCCTTTCCTTCCCGGGCAAGCTAGTGAAGAGAAAGGGAGGGTTGGCTAAGTGGAAAAAATTTATATTAAAAAACATAATTTAGTGTCAATGCTGCAGCACTTTAGACCCAGCACCGCAACGCTGCATATTGATCCCAAAAACACTATAAAGAGACAATGGTGCCGCAACGTCACCATCTATATCTTGGCCCTGCTCCCTTAGCGCCATTACTCTCGCAAGCAAAGTGTTGCAGTGCTCTTTTTTTTTTTTTTCATAGAGCTCGGCACTCGGGAGCCTCACACTCCAACACCATAGCGCCCTAGTTCAGAGTTTTCAATTTGTTTCATATGATGTCATTTTATTAAACTCAAGTTATGACATCTTACACCAACAAATTTTTCATAAAGTTAGGGCTAGTTTGGATACCCTTGAATATTTAACTAGTAAGAAACCCACACTTAAGCCCAATTAGGCTCTATGAATTCACTTAAGGATGGTGATGGGAATGCACTTCCTAGTCCCAACACACTTCCTAACATATTCCACTTTCTTAATCATATTACACTGCCTCTCTCTAGCTAGATGATGTAATGATCATCCATTCCCAATGGATGATTATTATGATCATCTCAAGATGGACAAAACATCATATCATTCACCTTAACATTTGGGATGACCCTTCAATAGGGTGGTTATGTTCCATGACATCCTCATGAAAATCTTCATCACCATTCTAAAGAGTCGTTATTTACTTTTTATCATGATTATGCCACCTTGATGCTTCTGAAGTGAGACTTAGGTGATGACATTTATTGAGAAGTAAAGATCAATCCACTTTTTATTAATGGTTAAGTTGACCTGAAAGTATTCTTTTATTAGTTTATCAACGTGGATTATTATTTCATCTAGATGACCATGTCTAATGAGCATCAAGTTTGCTAGCATGAAACTTGTTGGCCATGTCAAGAATTTTGGGTAATCATTAGAGATAAAATTAAGATGAGGACATACATCTGTTAGTGATGGTGGTGGGAGGTTGTATGATAAGATTAATGGACAAAAATGATTATGGATTATTATTTTAGGATGTAAGGAAATTATCTAGAATTTATGATAGAATTTTGAGAATTTTGAGGGATATTGTAATGCTTATTGAATTCAAGCACAGTTGTACTTATTCTAACCCAAATCGATAAGGATAACTCACTAAAATTTCTGATTCATGTCTCCTACATATGTCTATGAGTGTTTTAGGTGCATGGGATGTCTAAATCCGTTCTCAAGCATGTCCTGGGGGTCTATGTACATGATTAGAAGTTCTAAAAAATTTCCCTTAGGGGCATTACAACATCGGGGTAGGCAACGATGTGGTATTCAGCTCTCTATCTTTTTTCCAAATTGATTATATGTTGTGGCACTGTTGTGCCGTGGTCTCTAGTGGAGAGCACTATAGTGCTACAGTGTTAAGCACTGCAGCGCTCAACCTGAATCTTATAAAAATATCATTTCAACCTATTTCATATTTTATCAAAAGCCATTTCCGACTAGAGAGAGAGAGAGGAGGATTTCTAGAGAGGGAAAGTTAGGTTTGGATGACTTCGGTTGGTTTTCTGCTGTAGTCTAGATCTGAAAGTTATTTGGATTAAGATAGTTATGTTCTGTTTATCTCAGTTTTTAATAACATAAAAATTTTAGCATTTTATTGATTAAATTTATAAATTCATAGTATAAAAATAGGAATAACTTCATAACTGCTAGACTTTCACTATGTACCTTTATGTATGTTATAAGATAGTCATTCTAAATATTTATGTATTTTTCTAGAAAATTTTTGCTAGGTATCTGAAAAGTGCACTATTTTATTAAGTTAAAAAAAATTCTAACCTCATAAAATAATGTTATATTATAATGAAAGCTTAAAAATAATGTTTTGAACAATCTCTGGTAATTTGATAAAATTTTGAAATTATGAAATTATACTCAGTAGTTAAATCCATTGCCTACCGGTAAAGCATTATATGATTTTAAAATTTATTTATTTATATTCTTTCACTGCAATGTAATGATATATATGCTTATATATTTGAAATGTGTGATTTTGTGGAGTTCTATTGTTAGAGGAAGTTCTTGTGATGAATGCACAGGGAGTCATAAAGGCCTGAATTTTTGAATATCTGGTATATGTTAAGCATTTCTTAGTCATAAGGGGTTATTTTTTGATATGATGGTACAAAGAGTCATAAAGGCCTAGATTCTAATATCTATTTTTGATATGAGGTATAAGGGTCTAAGAAAAATATATTACTTTTTGCTCTAATAAATAAAGTGCTTTTATATCTATTTTCAATGCACAATTTATTTTATTTTAGTTATCTATAATTAATATCATGAGTGCTAAGGTACTCAAAGCTTTAAATGTTTTCTGCCTAGCATCCTTCTTTCTAGTGATTAGAGTCTTCTGTTTGCAGTTTTGAATCTTACTATGATTGCCTTTTCCCTTCAAGCCATAGGACTGTGCTATGAGGGATGAGGGAGGCACCCTTTCTTCTAATGCTTCCTCCTTACTCTATCTCTTATAGTATTGGTTTAAGGTCGTATTTCACTCAATAATAGTTATTGCCTCAAGTTTTCTTATGAACAACCTTTAACTTTAGTTATATCTATAATAAGTGAATTATTAAAAATTTAGTGGGACCTATTGAGTTGTGTTAGCTCACACATATTTTGCACTCTATTTTAGGTCTATAAAAGGGAAAGATCTCCTTACGTAGCTGAGTATTCATGATCTAATATGTCTAAGTCTGTATAGATATTTTTTATTATTTATACAATCATGGGTAGTTATTTATTCATTATATTTTATTATATAGCCATGCACTATAATGCATAAATTATTGTATATATATTTTGATGTTAAATATAAAAATAAAAATTTATAAGTGAATATTTTCTTCTATTTATTGGAAGTTAATAAAAAGCTCTACTATTTATTTTAATTCAAAAGTAAAATATATTTGAAAATCTCCTAAAACTTTGATATTGGGCTTGGTTTGTCATAAGTCAACACAATATAATATATTCTATATGTGGGTAATATTGAATTGGGTTGTGATAGCTCGTTTTTGTTATCAGAGAAGTGTTTTTGGGGGACTTATTGTAAAATATAACTATAAAAATTGATATGTAGTTAAGTGAGGTAGTTCTAGGTAATATATGGGTATTCATTTTTTTTTTTCATGATCATGCTTTTTTTAGTTGTCATCTATCTATTTAGTTTTCTGATTGATTTGTAAGACCCAGATATGATAGATGGGCAGAGTGCTAGTTAGCCAGCACTAGTGTAGAGTGTTAATCCTACAATTAGTTCAGATTCCATTTCTTAGTTTACTAGTCTTGTAGCATAGTTGATGGGTGAGGCCTAGAATAAACTTTTCTCTATTAGATATGATTATGTTGAGAGGCACTTACAAATATTTTTGAGATTGAAACTTCAAAGGTGTAAGGGCAATGTTGAGCCTAGAGCAATAAAGGATTGGTCGATGAGGTTAGAGAACTTTTGATAGGATGTAGTGTCCTTCTGAGAGGAAGGTACCATTAGCTATATTTTTATTTAGTGGTGAGACTGAGCAAAGGTGGTTGGGCCAGCCAAAGGAGAATTTCCAAGAGAGGCTGAACTCCCTGATCAGTTGGGATAAGTTTATAGATATTTTTTAGCATGGTTTGTACATCCATCTACGTAATAATAGATGCAAGAGACTTTTTTAGTTTGGTTCAAGGAATCAAGATAGCTATATGGTTTGAGGCCGAGTTCACTACCCTAGCTTAGTATGCTTTATAATTTGTTAGCTCTTCCAAATAAAAGTGCTACAGATTTTTGAGAGGTCTATAGGATATTCTGAGGTAGTCATTATTTTTGTTTCACATTACAGATTTCTCTGTAGTAGAGAGGGCTTGTCTAATTGAGAATGACTTGTTAGCTACTCAGCAGCTGTGGATTGCTAGTAGGAAGAGGTTTAGCATTGAAGCATCTGGTAGTAGTTTTTTAAGAAGAAGAGTATGTATGGACTTGGAGATTCCAAGAGCGGTGGACCATCAATTTCAGTTCATAGTGGTGGCAACACTATAAGATGTGGAAGTTTTATTAATAAGGCACCTATATGTTAGATTTGTGTCATGAGACACTTTGATCAATGCTATAGGGTGACAGGATAGTGCTTCCAATGTGGTCAAACTAGGCATAGGATAGCTAAGTGTCCATAGGAAGGACCTAACAGACATTTTGAGCCCACATTTAAGAGTTTTATTGGACCAATAGATAGATCAAGGATAGTTCATCCTTGTGTGTCTACTGAGGGATCATCTAGTATAGGTAGCGGTTCTTGTTTTATAGTAAGGAGGTCATCTAGAAGTGGACAAAGGGAGCTAGGTAGTTCTATTACTCCAGATCTAATTCATGCACATGTATATAGTTTGACTCAGTATAAGGCTAGAGATGCTCTGGATGTGATTATAGGCATGTCTTATATTTTTAATCTTCCTTATTGTATTTTATTTGATTTAGGAGTTAGTCACTCATTTATTTTTAAGAGATAGTTTGATTTATTGCACTTGACTTCCATACTATTGCCTTTTTTCCTGTCTATTATATTGTTAATTGGGGATAATATGATAGCCAGTAGGGTATATTTCTATAATATAGAGTTTTCTAGTAAGAAATAAAGGTTTAGTTTAATATTATTACCTATTTCTAAGTTTGATATTATTTTGGATATGGATTGGTTGAGTTGATAAGTAGCTTAGATTGATTGTTTAAAAAAGAGGGCTACATTATTTTTGGGTAGCAAAAGCTACTTATTTCTAGGTTAAAAGCTACTTATTTCAGAGAGTTAGAGGAGTTTTATCTTGTCTGATATTTGTTGTACAAATAGATAGGTTATGGAGAAAAGGGTTTATGGTCTTCCTGACGTATGTTCGAGGTATGAGTATAAAATTTAGATTTTTGTCTATTGTTCTGGTAGTATAGGCATTTCTCGATTATTTTGGAATTAGTGAGTTTTCCACCTAATAGAGACATTGAGTTATATATTGATGTGTTTTTGGGCACTACTCTAATATCTAAGGCTCCATATAAAATGACACCTAAAAAGCTTTAGGAGTTGATCGATCAAGAGTTTGTCTTCCTAGTATGTCTCTATGAGGAGCACCTGTTCTATTTGTGAAGAAGAAGGATGGTACTATACATATGAGCATCGACTATAGGGAACTGAACAAGATCACAATCGATAAATAGGTATCATCTTCCTAGGATTGATGATATGTTTGATCAGCTTATGGGGGCATCTGTATTTTTAAAGATTTATATGAGATTTGGATATTATTAGGTGAAGGTGAGAGAGGCAAATGCGATGAAGACTGCAGTCAGTATATGTATGGACATTACAAGTTCTTTATTATATCTTTTGGGGTGACTAATGCACCAACAAATTTTATAGATTTTATGAATATATATTATGAGAATATTTAGTTCAATTCATAAATGCCTTTGAAGAGGATCAATTGTATACAAAATTATCTAATTATTAATTTTGGTTGAATAGTATCTCATTTCTAGGATATATGGTGAGTAATAGAAGTATTTATGCAGATCCCTAAAAAGTTCAAGCTATTATTAAATGGTCGAGGCCTATTACGGTATCTAAGGGATGTAGTTTTTTAGGAATGGACAACTATTATATGAAGTTTATGAAAGAATTTTCTTAGATTTTTGTGCCTATGATAAGGCTGACTCAGAAGTCAGGGGCTTTCATTTAGACACTTGATTATGAGGCAAGTTTTAGAGAGTAAAGGATTGTTTGACAACTACCGATTTTGACTATTCCATCCAGTATAGAGGGATTTCAAGTGCTCAGTGATACTTCATTGAAGGGATTGGGATGTGCTATGATGTAGCATGGGAAGGTAGCGTATACTTCCAAATAGTTGAAGTCACATGAGCGAAATTATCTGACACATGATTTAGAATTTGCTACTACAGAGTCAGGTGTAAGATTTTGACTTAGCATCAAAGTCTAAAATACATATTTATGTAGAAGAATTTGAATCTGGGCAAAAAAGATAGCTTGAGCTAATCAAAGACTAAGATTTGACTATTCAATATTAACCTGATAAGGCGAATGTGATTGCAAACACTCTGAGTAGGGAGTTTTCTATAGTGTTAATCCTTTTGCTTACTTCCAATGATCTTCTGATTTGAGATATAAAAAAATTTGAGTTGGAGGCGATTACCCTTATTTATCAAGATTCAAATATACTAACTCAAATGATTATTTAATATCTTCTAGATTCAGGAAGCTCAAAAGTTAGATAAAAATTATTTGAAGCTAATTGATCAAATCAAGTCTAGTAAGAAACTCAAACTATGAGTATCTAAATTTGAACTCATTTTCTGTAAGGATAGATTATGGGTTTCTAGTTTTGGAGATTTAAGGTGAGGAATTCTGCATGAAGTACACTATTTAGGATATATTATTCATATGGGAAGTACAAAATATACAGTGCTCTGAGAGGTGTATTTTGGTGGCCTGGATTAAAAAAGGAAGTGGTAAATTTTTTTTAAAGTTTAAAGCCTTTTAGTTAGTGAAAGCAAAACTTTAGTGATTGGGAGGTCTTATGCAATCGTTACCTATTCTATAGTAGAAATGGGAGGAAGTAACGATAGATCTTTTTATGAGATTTCCTAGATCAAGTTAGGGACATGATAATATATGGGTTTTGGTTGATCATTTGATGAAGTTTGCACACTTTATTCCCATCTAACAAACTGAATCTATAAATAAGTTGGCACAGGTTTATATACTTGAGATTGTCTAACTATATAGAATCCTAAAAGTAATAATCTTTTATAGAGATGGTAGATTTACCTCTATGCTATGAAGAGGCATTTAGCAAGGTCTGGGCACTTAGCTACATTTAGTAAAACTTTTTATCCTCATATCAATAGATAATTTGAGAGGACTATTCATATATTAGAATACCTTTCAATATTATGTGTTCTAGACTTTGGCGATAGATGAGAGGATCATATACCTCTGATTGAAATTTCCTATAATAATAATTTAAGTCAAGCATATGTATGGCCCCTTACGAAGCTCTATATGGTAGAAAGTGTAAAACCATACTATCTTGGACAGAGGTGGGAGAGAGAAATCTGATTGGGCCAATTTTAGTTGATGATGCTACTATAAATATTCTTTTGATTAGAGATATATTAAAAGTTATGCAAGATAGACAAAAATAATATTATGATGTAAAATACCGAGCTGTAGAATCTTAGGTTGGAGATTTTATTTATGTATAGATCAGATTAATTAAAGGAGTAAGAAGGTTTTGAAAGGAAGGAAAGCTGAGTCTCAGGTATGTTGGACCATTTAAGATCACTGAAATGATTGGAAAGTCTGCTTACAGGTTACAATTACTAAAGCATATATCTAATATTCATAATATATTCCATGTATTATCTTCGAGGAAATGAGTATCTAATTTTGAGAATATAGTATCAGTAGAAAATGTTAAGGTACATCCAAATCTGAGCTACATCGAAGAACAAAAAAAAGATTATGGCTTATGGTGTTAGAAGATTAAAGAATAAACATATCTCACTAGTCAAGGTGTAGTGGAAGCACAGAACATAAAAAGAAGCAACATAGGAGAAGGAATCCAAGAAGAGACAGTTATACCCCAATTTATTATGTTGATTTGACTTTTGAAATATCGAGGATGATGTTTTTTGAGGGGAGGATTATAAAACCCACTGAATTCATGCATAATTGTACTTATTCTAACCCAAACTGGTAAGGATAACTCATTAAAAAATTATGTATTCATGTCTTCTGCATGTTTCTATGAGTATTCTGTATGCATGGGGTGTTTGAATCTATTCTAAAGTGGGACTCGGAGGTCTGTTTGTAGATTGGAGAATATAAAAATTTTCCCTGGGGGTGTTGTGACACAGGGATATGCGGCATTAAGCTCTCTATCTTTTTTCCAGATTAATTCTATACTGCAGCATTGCAGGGCCAAGTATTGTTGCACTTGACCTGAATCTTATAAAAATTTCAATTTTCACTTATTTCATATTTTATCAAAAGCTATTTATCCCCCTAAGTGCACCTAGCAAGAGAGAGAGAGAGAGAGATGGGAGGATTTTTAGAGAAAGAAAGTCAGATTTGGGGTTTGTTTGGTTCATTTTCTATTATGGGCCAAGTTCTAAAAGTATTCTGGATCGAGGTATATTACATTTTGCCTATCTTAGTTTTTAAAAATGCAAATGTTTTAGGATTTTCTTGATTAAATTTATAAATTTATATTGTAAAAACGTAAATAACTTTGCAACCATTAGACATTCACTATATAACTTTCTATATGTTATAGAGATAGTCATTTTGGATATTTAGATTTTTTTCTAGAAAACATTTGCTTGGTATTTTGAAAAGTGTGATATTTTATTAAGCTAAAAAATAATTTTTACCACAAAAAATAATGTTGTAGTCTAATGAAATATTTAAAACTGTGTTCTAAATAATCTTTGGTAATTTGAAAAAATTTTGAAATTATGAAATTCTGCTCAATAGTTAAATTTATTGCCTACTAGTAAAGCGTTATATGAGTTTTTAAAATGTATTCATTTACATTCTTTTACTACAATGCAATGATATATATAATTATCTACTTGAAATGTGTGATTCTGTGGAGTTTTGATGTTGGAGGAAGTTCTTTTGTTGAATGTACTGAGAGTCATACTGATCTGAATGTCTAAATATCTGATATGTGTTAAGCATTTGGGAGTCATAAATACCTATTTTCTAATATGTTATCACAAGGAGTCATAAGGGCCTAAATTTTGATATTTATTTTTAATTGGAAGTATAAGTGCATGAGATAAATCTATTACTTTCTGCACTAATATATGAAATACTTATTTATTTACTTTTAGTTTATAGTCTGCTTTATTTTAGTTATCTATAATTAATACCATGCTATGTATAATAAATTTCTTATGAACTACCTTTAAACTCAGTTATATGCATAATAAGTGAATTATTGAAAATTTAGATCGATAGATGTGACTTACTGAGTTGTGTTAGCTCACACCTATTCTACGCTTTATTTCAGGTTTAGGAAAAGGGAAACAACCCATTAAGTAGCTGAGTATTCAAGATTTGATATGTTTAAGTCTATAGAGGTATTTTTTTTATTTTTGTTATAGTCATGGCTAGTTATTTATTTTCTATATTTTGGTCTATAACATGCACTGAAATGTATAAATTATTATATATACATTTTGATAAAAAATGTAAATTATTAAAATTTATGGACGAGTATTTTCTTCTATTTATTAAAAGCTAATTAGAGGCTATGTTGTCTGTTTTAATTTGATAATTATACATAGATACCTGAAAAGCTACCAAAACTTTGATCTTAGGCTCGGTCTTTCACAAGTCAACACGATATGACATTTTCTATTTATGGGTCATATTAAGTTGGGTTATGACAGATATGGCGGATAAGCTTCCTAGAGTCTATAAGGAACAAGCAAGGTAATATTTTATTCATACCTCTTTTTTATGATTTTAGCTAATGTATAAGTTAAGCATTGAACCAACAATTTTTATCTCACTTTATTGAAGGTAAAAAAAAATTTCACCATCAAACATATTGCTTTAACTTACTCAAAATTACTAGCTATTCCTCTATAATGCAATTTAGTAATGAGAAATTCTATAAGAGAAGTCCTAGAATTTTGTAATTATTTTCTCTTAAAATAAAATCCATTAATGATTGAGAACATTCTTCTAAAGAAAGTGGTTAGTCTAAATGCTCAATATAAAGCAAATAAAAACTAGGACACACTGGGCAGTCATCTCTTATTTGATCAAATCCTAAGAAATCTAGTTATAAGAAAGAATTATTAATTTACCCTAAAAAAGGAATTGATGGGTTTATTTTTAATTTCATACTTATGTTTGAGATCAAATGAGAATTCTTTTAAAAAATTAATTCATTTGGCATATTTGTGACTCAAGTTTTGTTAATAGTTGATGAATTTTAAGGCATGACAGTTTATGTTGAGAATAAACTCCCCATGCATAAGATAATATTGCCAATGTCTTAAGAATTAAAATACAATGTAAAACTCCATATCAAAAGTAGAATATTGTTATTTGGATTCATTCTACTTTTCATTGAAAAATGCTACCATGTGAATTTGTTTTACTCAAGATTCTTCGAATTCCATTTTTTGAAGCATCACAAATTACATTAGAGTTGTAAAAAAGTAAAAAAACCAAAAGATTGGGGTAGAAGTAATTAGAACTTTTATTTGATCTAAAGTTTTCATATAGCAGAGGTCCAATAAAATTTGTCCATCTTTAGCAGATTAATGTATCAATAGCATAAAGTCCTTATTGAATCTCTTATCAAAAGTGGCTAGATCATGGAATCTTCTAACCCTAGTGAAACTCTTAGGTGATGGTTTATCTAGGATTGTTATAACATTGGAAGGGTTCGGTTAGTCTAGCAATCATGCTAAATCATTAAAAAAAACTCACATATGCATGTAGAAATAAATATTTTTTAAATTAATGTATAATTTTCTTGCTTAAGTATTTCAAAGACTTAATGGAGGTGTTATTCTCATTTTGTGATAGAACTAAAAATAAGGATATCATTAAAATACACCATAAAAAGTTTCCCTATTGATGGTTTGAGAAAATATTCATCATTCTCATAAATTTGTTTGGATCATTTAAAAGTTTATAGGGCATAACATGCCATTCATAAAGCTCATCAAGCATTTTAAAATAAAATTTTGACTATTTTTTTTATTTCTTTTGAATATGATGATATCCACTTTTTAGATTACTTTAAGTATAAAATTTTACTTGTGAGATTAAATCCAATATATCATCTAATTAGGGACTAAAAAATTTATATTTTTATAGTGATTTTACTTATTAACGCTAGAGTCAACACATTATTCACATTCTATCTTTCTTTGGCATTAATAGAGTTGTGACTGTACATAGACTAAGACTCTCCTAAATAAAAACCTTTTTTAATTATTTCTCAACTTGTCTTTTAATCTCAACATACTTGATGGGGTTCATCCTACAATGAGGAAGATTGGGAAGCAAAAAATTTGGGCATTAAGTCAATGACATGCTGAATGTCTCTAAGAGGAGAAAATTCATGAAGAATCTCATTAGGTGCAATATCATGGAAATCAGAGAGTAGTGGGGATACCAAAATATGTATATGATCTCAATAGAATCTAATGTGACTTCTTTTACACACAAGTGAAGGAGGATTAGATTAAAAAAATATTATAAGGTTGTGAATCTTACCATCTCTATGGTTGTGATCAAAGATGAAGGGAAAATAGATGTATGAAAATTAGGTTCATAAATGATACTATTATCAATAACAATAGAGTTTCTAATAACAATTAATTGAAATTTTACACCTTTCTTGGGAGTGGGCTTGAGTTGCAGATTAGAGGTTGTTATGTGGGGTGTTAAAGAGTGTGTCTTATTTAATGGTTTTATTGATAGGAGTTTAATAGTCTTATTATTATGTTTAAATGTGAAAGTTCGATAGGGATGTTATTGCTATGATTTGTGCAAATCCGTTCTTTCAAGTAAATTTCGATACAAGTTATTTTTGATGATTACAAAAGCCTATTATTTGTTTATTCTTCTCCTAATAAATATTGGAGTTTCTTTCTGTATGTACTAATATATTTTTCAGGAAATTTACACTCCAGATTGCTGAATACTTCAAGTTCATTTGTTAATGTGTATTGTGAGTGAAGTCTGTATTTTTGTTTTTCCATGAGTCTGGGAGAGTGTGATTGTAAGTTGGATAATTATGCACACACACAATGGGGGAGTGAAAAACTTAATTTTTAAAATTGATCGTACAGTACGATATTAGACCGTACGGGACGATCTGAATTGTATGTCCTCCAAAATGAGCCTTTATGCATAAATTTTTTTTACTCCAGTTCGTACAGTACGAAATTACCTTCGTATATAAGAATTTACTGTATGAATGGCTTTGAATACTTCATTCAAGTAGTTTGTACGGGATGAACAGCCGGTACGAATGGCTCTGAGTTGATTTTCTTAAGGTTCGTACTAGATCGTATGCGACGAATCGTTCATTTTTTGAACTATTCGTACAGTACGAAATAGAGTTCGTACATGAGATTTTGAGGTACGAATGGCTCTGAATTAGGTTCATACTGGATCGTACGGGACGAATCATTTATTTTTTGAACTATTCATACAGTACGAAATAGGGTTCGTATAGAAGGTTATGCAGTACGAACGGCTCTGAATTAGGTTCATACTGGATCGTACGGGACGAATCGTTCATTTTTTAAACTATTCATATAGTACGAAATAGGGTTCATACAGAAGGTTATGCAGTACGAATGGCTCTAAATTAGGTTCGTACTGGATCATATGGGACGAATCGTTCATTTTTTGAACTATTTATACGGCACGATATGCGATCGTACAGGGCGATCGACACGCGTGAAACTTGAAATTTTCAATTTTTGGATGATTTTTCTTGTCCTAAGTTAAGGGTCCTAAAACTGACTTGAAGATAGATCCTTCTACGAAAATTCTTCTTGAGAGTGAAAGGGAGAGTGATTGGGAGAGTGTTTGGGAGTGAGTTTTGTGAGATCCTTGTAGAGGAAATTGTGAGGGAATTCACAAGGTTATCCAAGTGTGAGGATCTCATTATTTGTACATCAAGCTTCTTCCCAATCTCCTTGGAGGCTCTTGCAAAAAAATTGTTTGAGAGGTTTTCGGTTCTCTGCCGTCACCAGGAGGGTGAGAAAGGATGTGGTACTCTGCCGTCACCAGGAGGGTGAGAAAGGACGTAGTACTCTACCATCACCAGGAGGATGAGAAAGGATGAGGGTTCTCTGCCTTCACCGGGAGGGACAAAAAGGATGATGGTTCTCTACCGCACTGGATTGGTGTAAGAGATTTTGTAAAGGCTTCTCTGCCTTACTGTGGGGGTGATTTGATTGAAAAAATATAGTTTGAAAAGAGGTTTAATTTTCTTTGGAAAATATTTAATTTCTGGAATTTAAATTTTATAATCGAACACTTATTATGAATGATATATCACCTCAAAAGATGAACATATCGTTCCCTAATAGGTTCCGATTACAAATCCTGATTTATCCTGATTATCGTAGTCAAACTCAAGAGGAAACAACATATGATCTCAAAAGATCAAAATGATGTTAAAGCCAATGTTTAACTATAATAATCTAGTAAAAAGATCATTAATTTCATAATCAAGATCACGATAATAGTACGAAATATCTTTTCAAGGAAAGAGGATATCGTCTATTATCGATCATTTGAAAATGACGATAATGATCGTTATCTTTTGAATTTCCCAAAGATAATTAATTAAAAGTTTTGAAAAAGCTTGATTTTGAAATCAGGTCTGGGTTTCTAAATCTCCTACGAGCACAAGCCCTCGTAGTTAATTACATCATAGGAAACCAGAAATTTCCTACGAAAACTCTCGATTAAAATAGCAATACAAATTTTATTAAAGATTTCAAAGTTTGATATCAAAGGAGGTTAAGGGACTAGAAATTCAACAGGGATTGGATCAAAATTGAACAGTTATTTCTGGAGTCAAAAGAGGAAGGGTAGGAGGTGTTTTGAGATTCTGAATTACTTCAGAAACACCCCAACCTATCCTAAGTGTTGGGCTTGAATTAGATTGAAAGAGATTTAATGTTTAAGTGGTCAATTTTATTAGAAAGTGGGAATTAGATTCCTGAAAGATTGAGGTCTTAGGATTGAAAATCTGCCTCAGATCCTAAGTCTAAAATTGGGTACTGAGAATCAATGACCCGGAACCTATCTAATGCAGTGCAATCTGGACTTACCCCGGCCTGGATTGGGGAGCCAGCTAAACCACCTAAACGCTTTAAAACCATGAGTCAAAGTCTTTATGAAAGAGTGATTGAGGATGTTGTTTAAGATTTGTTTAAGGAGAGCGGGGCTGACATCTAGAGCAGATTCCTATTTAGCCCCTTAACTTATGTTGGGTGAAATGCTTAAGCTAAAAAATATAATTAAGATTTAGACTCAAATTTAATTTGTTACTAATGCAATACATGCTAGTTGACTCGATTAAATGCTTGAAATCAGAATGAAGCAATTTTAAAATCATGCTTAAAAAAATAGGTTTTATCCTAGAGATTGCACAACATCCCCTTGGACAGAACTGCACCCTAATAGGTCAGGTGATCTGCCAGAACCCACAGGCGGGGAGGTGCCTAACACGGTAGAGAAGGTTCAATATAATGCATGAAAAACTCCCGGCGAGTCCGGGCTTACTTCTTAAGAGCGTTAGAGTTTCTATCTGAGCTTAAATTTTTTTTAATTTTATTTAAATAGAAAAAGTTTATGACCGTACCCTCACGAGCCTCCGATCGGGTTCCAGACTAAATTAAATACGACATGCAATAAGCGCCAAAAAACTACTAAAAGCATGCAAGTCCTTAATCGCAATCAACATCAAGTAATCAAATCAATCAAATAATTAAATTAATTAAATAAATGCTCAAACTGAAAGTCCATGTGGCAAGTACCACTTAATTATACAACCCAGGGTCTGCAGGAAAGTAAAGTGGCCGGGTACCACTGACTACAACCCGGATTCTACTCCTAAGACTCAAGTGACTTTGAGATTTGAGATTCTTCTCATTCTTCACTTCTTCGTCTTCTTGGAACTCCTTGGATCGTCGGGTCTGGATATCCAAATGAAAAGAAACTCTCCCTGAATAGAGGTGTTATCTTTTCTCTTTGGATATTTGAAATTCATCCTAATTTGGATTCCAAATGGATAAGAACTCTCCCCTAAGGGATGTTCCTTCCTCTTTGGATTCCAAATTGGATGTTTAAATATCTCAATCAAAAAGTACTTTAAACATTACAACTCAAATTCATATCAAATTACATTAATCAAAATTGAAAAATCTAGACTCAACAACCTGCAAGGTTATCCTAATAATCAACAGTTATATTTACATCCCAAGCAGTTATATATATTAAAAATTAAAAATGCTCAAACCAGCCACACTTGGCCATGCTCTTTTAATTTTAAAGGGGGTCTTAGCATGCTTAGCACCTGTGCAATTTAATAATTATGATTTTACCCCCTTTAATTTAATTGCCCTGTATGAGCATGCCCACCTGCATAAGATTGAATTAGTATAGATCGTTCCTAACCTAGGAGTAGATCTAACGTACAATCAATCACATCACGGGGTGCAGTAAATAAATAAATAATCACAATAATTCTATTTCTAGCAAACAGCATGCAGTGAAAGCTCGAAAACCCGGCACACAGCAGAAAAGTAAACACCGGCCTAGCCTAAGACTAGAGTTGGTTATCCTAGTAAACCATCTAAAGTGTGTGAGGTAGGATGTGTGGCTTTGATATGTCCTAAATAGGCATTTGATTGAAGTTGTTCAAAGTTCTGGTTGGTTGAAAGGCTTGATGGAGATTTAATTTGAATTTAAATATTAATGACTTGAAATTGATTTTAAACTTGATTTTAATTGCTTGTTGGATACCACCTTTGTTTTAAACCGAGGCCGTGAAGTTTATTTTACCTTCCTTGGGGCTAATTTAATAGCCTCGTAGGCCTGGGTTATCTAGTGATACCCGATATAATTAAGTGATTTGAGTTTAATTAATGTTGAAGGTTGTTTAAATTTTAATTAGAATTGATTGATTGCTGGTTTTAAGTTTGAATTAGTGTTTTCTGAAATTTTTGGAAATTTATTGAATTTTGGATTATTTTAATGATTTAATTCAAGGGGCAAAATTTAACTTTTTGATTTAAAAGGTTTTCTGGAAATTTAATATTTTATTAAAATACTAGACCTTAATACGATCAGTTAGACAGTAAGTACATTGAAATTGGATTTTTCTAGATTTTATTATGAAGGCTTGAAGTTTTGACTTGAATTTGAACTAGGTTTGACCAAAAGTTGACTTTTTTAAATTTGATTGATTTCTGGAAACTTAACATTTTTAACAAATATTAGAGCTTAAGATGAGTTGTATGCCTTTGCGTTTGCCCAATTTGGAGTTTATTTGAATTAGTTATGAATTTTTGAAGTTTTGAGTATTTAATGAATTATTTAAATTGTTTAATTAGAGACCCTTTTTGTGGTTTGAATCCAAATAACCTCCAAACTTCCTGAAATCAACTCCAAAGGTCAAGAATGACCCAAGGAGTGATTTTCAAGTGTTTGGAAATTTTTTGGAATTTTTAATTATTTTTAATTAATTAATTTAGTTAAATATTGAATTTCAATTAAACTTAAATTAAACTTGATTTTAAAGTCCAGTCAAGGGGCTTTTATTTTTCATTGATTAAGGGTTCAATTAGGGTCAATTTGAGGTATTATATGTATATTTTGAATTTAAATTTGATTTATTATAATTTCTGGCATGTTTTAAGGCTTAATTAAGGTTAAAATTTGATTAAGGTAATTAAGTGGCTTAATGATTTCAAAATCCAGTGGGAAATTTTCTTAAGGCTGAGAGTGTCACTAAGTTCAAGTGTTCAAAGTTTCAAATCAATTTGAAGTGTATCCTAATTATTAGAATTATTCTAAATTTCTTAACTAAAGTCCTTAATTATTATTCTTAACGATGTCACTAGGTTAAGTGGGTTCAAATCCATGTTTCACTAACCCTTGACATAACATGTATGATATGCACACATACAAACATAATCAATCCTAAGTCTAAGAGAGCCTTAAACTAAGTGAGTGTGTGCACCCTATACATGCAAAGATCAAAATGACTTGATTAATCAAGAGATAATCAACGAATAATTAGCACATTAATTATCCATTGATTATCTATCACTCCACGTTAACTCTGTTCAAACACACTTAATCCATGCTTAAAACTTCATAAGATCTCTCAAATTTTAAATTTAACATAAATATAATTTTAAAATATAATTTTAAAACTACATATATATATATATATATATATATATATATATATATATATATATATATATATATATATATATATATATATATATATATGCAATAATATAAGTATTTATATAAAAAAACAATATATTTAAAATTATGTCATATTGTTTTGAGAGATCAATTGTGCTCTGAAATGATTTTGAAATAAAATATTTAATTTTAAAATACTTGATACGATATTTAATTCAATATTAAGTATTTGAATATTAGAGCTAGTTAAAATACTTAAAATAAATATATTTTGAATTTAATTTAATTTTTAAGGTTCAAATACTTGAAATATATTATCTGATTTAAAATAATTTTAAAATAAGTTTATTTTGAAATTATGAAGTTAAGTTGATTTATTTTAATTAATTAACAAAAAAAAAATTAAATTTTGATACTTTAAATTATTTTAAAATAAATAAATAAATATTTTTAAATGATTTTAATTTTAAATTAAAGGGAATTAAAATCTGAACAATTTGATATATTGCATTAAATTTTTGGATTAAGACTTAATTTATTATAATTTTTTAAAGCTCTCTGGTTTTAAAAGGGATTAAAAAAATTGATTAAGATTAATTAAATCTTAATCAGCGGCTCAAGAGGCCACGTGGCACGCTGGTATTCGTCCAACGAAACCGCGGACGCGGTAAATAAATCATAGGCAATGATTGCGCGGCGGCGCAATCATTGCCTAATGATTATCCGGTGGTGGGCCCCACACGGTTTCTCCTTAACTGAGTCAGCAGCTCGTTTGCACCGTCGGATCCTCCGCTGAAAAGAGTGGACAGCTCTGATCGAGCCGTATAATCCTTTAGCGCAACAGTTCAAAGCAGGCGGTCGGATGGACCGCGGAAGGGATTAATCAGAACCGTTGATTGAGCGATCAACGGTCTGAATAACATGCATATCACGCATGCAGCGGACGAACGCCCTAAGTCTAAAAAAAGCTTCGTACATTCGATCCGATTGATCAAATTATATAAAATTTTAAACACAGATTGGTTTCATGAACAGATTTAATGTGGAAGTGATTAAATATATTTAGAAGCGCATATTGAAAAGCTAAATTATCCTAAGTAAAATGACCTAGGGTTTGAATTTTACCTTGCTTTAATGGATGAAATGCATCGTTTAATGGCTTGTTACATTTGTAGATTGTCTACGCTCCATTTTGCTGAAGAAATCGTGGTCCGAAGAGCTACGGATCGATCTCCACAAGCCTTGGACGGAAATCCTTTGGTTTGCCGGGAAGCTCGTCGTCGGCGGCCTGGATTGGCTGGGTTAGGGTTGGGAAGTGTAGGATGATGTTTGGAATGCTCGAACGAATTGAGATTGTTCTCTGGGAGGGTTTTAGTGGAGAGAGAATGCTCAAGTGAGAATGAGGTTCCTCTCTCAAACTTTTGCCCTATTCAGCCTTTTCCAAATGATTTGGACGGCTAAGATCCATTTGATAGTTTGCTGTGATGCTGCCATTTGTCCCTAGGCAGTTACAATAGCAGGGAATAAAAGGACAAGAGCGCATGCCATGTGGAAAGCTTGTTTTGGCCTCTAGTCCATGTGAGTTTGATTGAGAGCCATTTGATTTTGATCAGAGGGCTAGGGAGAGTTCTGGGAATGTTCTAGAGACTAATTAAATAGCTGGAGGGATTTGGATTAGAGGGGACTAAACTTAAGGTGGGTTTTGACCATCTTTGACCCCTCCAAAAGCCCATGTAGACCAATTGACTAGTCAAAATGCCATATAAGGTGGTGGAGTAACATGGAGAGTGTTGTGAGATGCTATTGGAATGAATTCAAAGGAGTTCAAAAGGTTTGATTGACTATATAAACAAGTTGGTAAATATAGAATGAGATTTGACCAAATTTCAATGAGTTGGCTTAGTCAAATCAAATTAGATTTGGCTCAAAATTGATTGGAGAGTATTTGAGTCGTGGAATGGACTTATTTTGAGAGCTTAATAAAGTTTGAAGATGTTGGTTTGACCATGCCAAGTGATTTAACCTAAGCAAGCCAAAATTGACTGGACTTGGGTTCAGTTGACCAAGTCAACTTTTGGCTGGGTCAAGGATCCAACCATAGTCAAATCATTCAAGGATATATTCAAGGAGTTTTGAAAAGGTATTGGATAAATTTGAGATTTAATTTAAAATAGAAATGGCTTAAAGATTGAACTGGTCAACCTAGGTTGACCTAAGGACTAGATTTGGACTTAATAGGTATGGAATGATGTGTAGGGTCTGTTAGAAGTATTTCTAAAGTTTAAATGGGTCATTTAAGCCAAATGAAACTATTGAGGCTCTTAAAGGGCTTAATGGGTCAACTAGGTTGACTTGGTCAACCAGGTTGACCCAGGGGTAGGGACTGGGTCCCACCAGTCTGATGGTGGTGGTCTCAAAGTCTGGGGAGGTCATTTGGTCAAAATGACCTATTTGGGCCCTTAATGGGCCTTTAGGTCAACCTTGGTTGACTTGGTCAACCAGGTGGGTCCAGGGTTTGGAAATAGGTTCAACAGATTTGAAATGATATTTGGAGACCAATGGAGGTGGTCCCAAGGTCTGGGGAGGTCATTTAGTCAAAATGACCTATTTTGACCCATAAAGGCCTGTTTGGTCAAACTAGGTTATTGGTCAACCAGGTTGACCCAGGGGCTGGAAGTGGATCCAACAGGTTTGGTTTGATATTTGAAATTTGTTGGAAGTGATTGCATTTGATTTGGAGCTCATTTGGTTCAAATGACCATTTATACCCTATAGGGGTATTTTGGTCATTTAGACCCCTCGCCAGCTAAGGGTCAAATTGAGTCCATAATCAAGGGTCTGGAGGTGATTGGAGGCTTTGAAGAAAGCTCCAGGGTCAAAATCCACTGGGTGGTAGGTCCAGTGGCATGGACTGTAAATATTTGAAGGTTTTACAGTCTTTGGATTTCAATTCAGTTTCTGGGGTTAGAGACCTCAGAATGAGCTCAAATTTGGAGGGTTGCCTCTAAAGACATGTCACATCAGTTTGGAATTGATAGATCTTGAATCAGAGGTCATTTGATAGGGTTTTGAGTTGTTCAAAAATTTGCTGGGAAAGGCTTTCAGGACTTAGACCTTTGGCCTTGGATTTGAATTTAGAAATCTGGTTTTGAATTAGATTTTGAGCTTGAATGATAGGATTTGAATTAAGTTTAAATTGAATTGAAGCTTGGATTGATCTAGAGGAATCCTAGGGTTTAGAATAGGTCCTAGGGTCCAAATCAGCTTAAGGGAATCCTAGGGTCTAGAATAGATCTTAGGGACTGGAGTCTGGGAAGATCCTAGAATCTAGAAGTCCTAGGGAAATCCTAGGATCTGGGGTCTGGAAGAATCCTATAATCTAGAAGAATCCTAAGATCTAGGCATCCTAAGATTCAAGATCTAGAAGGATCTTAGGATCTAGAGTAGATCCTAAAGTTTGATTTCTAGGAAGATCTTAGGGTTTGGAAGTCCTAGGGTCTGGGATCTAGAATAGTCTTAGGATCTAGAAGAATCCTAAGCTCTAGATAGATCTAGGAGAATCCTAAGGTCTAAGAGGATCATATGATATAGAGTCAGGTAGAATCCTAAGGTCTAGGAAGAGTCTTAGGATCTAAAAGAATCCTAAGATCTAGGCTCCAGGGGGGTCCTAAGGTCTAGAGTGATCCTAAGATCTAAAATCTAGGAAAGATCCTAAGATCTAGAATAGTCTGGAGATTTGATTGATCTGAGATCAGGATTGATTTGAATCTAGATTGAACTAAGATCAGATTGATCCTAGGGTCAAGATTAAATCCTAAGGATTGGAAAGATCCTAAGGTCTGGATTAGTCATGCTAACCTCATACAAAAATGAGGTCAACAGGGGGCAAAAGGAGAGTCACTTGAGTATAGTGCAATACATAGAGAAGGAGTCTCTAGGGAGTAGATATAGGTCATGTTTGACCGAACCACTATAAATTCTGGTGTTTTCTGTTCTTACTTTTTACTTTTTTGCATTATTACTTTTACGCATTTTATTTTTCTGTGGTTAAAAAGTACAAACAATTTATAACGGTTCGTACGGTACGAACAATATCGTACAATACGTTTGGCTTAAAATTTTTATTAAAATTTTTTTCAAAATTCCAAGAGAATTTTTAAAAGGACCAATTCACCCGCCTCTTAGTTAGCCTAGGGACGTAAGCAATAGGTCTAACAACTTATTCGCTCTTTCAAGTGGTATCAGAGATAGTTTCAAAAATTACTGTTTAAATTACTTTTTGAAATTCGATTGTGGCTAATTTTGAAAATTGAAACACATTAGAAGGTTACTCGATCACTAGGCCACCTTTGTTTGACAACATTCTATTTAATTTCTGGAAAACTAGCATGTCTACTTTTCTGTAATCTCTTGACTATCGCATGTGGATGTTAGTTCAGGATGGTTACACTGCACCTACTAGACTTGTAGATGGCATAAGAGTTGAAACACCATTTACTGATTGGACTTTAGAAGAAAGGGAGTTAGCACAATTAAATGCAAGATGTTTGAATAGTTTTTTGTGTGCTCTTAAATTTGAAGACTATATGCGTGTTTCTACTTGTAAATCCGGAAAGGAAATATGGGATATACTTTGTATTACATATGAGGTACAAATGAAGTGAAGCAAACTAGGTTGAACATTCTTTTGCACGATTATGAACTCTTTCGCATGAAACCGAATGAATCAATCTCAGACATGTATACATGTTTTACACATATAGCCACTTCATTGTATGCCTTAGGTAGGGAATTAACAAATGCTGAAAAAGCAAACAAAATACTTCATTACTTACCTACTGATTATGATGCAAAGATAATCGTAATAACTAAATCGAAAGATTTAAATGTCTATTCTATTGGCAATCTTCTTGGATCACTAATTGCTTACGAGCAATCTGTGACTCAAAGACAGGTTGATACAGGTGACAAGCGAAAGGAGAAGAACATAGCTTTGAAGGTGGATGATTCAAATAGTGATCAGTCACTACTTGAGGATGAGGAAGACATTGCCTTGATGACAAGGCAATTTAGAAGTTTCCTAAAGAGAAAGCAGAGAAGACATCAACAGTGGAACAAAGGTAAGTTCCATAAAAATGTTAAGGCTTCTGATAATGTTATTTGTTATGAATGCAGGAAGCGAGGACACATAAAGATGAATTACCCCAATCTCAAGGCTAATCCTAGCAAGGAAAAAGCTGAGGAGAAACCAAAGGATAGAAAGGGCAAGAAGAGACTTCAACGAGCTTTTTGGGCGGACTCAGCTTCAGATTCTTCAGAAACAGCACCTAAAGAGGAAGTCACAAATTTGTGCTTAATGGCTGACAATCTTGATCATTCTGATTAAGATGAGGTATGTGATTTAAGTTATGAAGAATTATTAGAAGTTTCTGAACGCATTCATTCTACATATATGAAACTAAAGAAATTGCATGCAAAATTAAATTTGGATTATCTAGAGCTGAAAAAAGAATACGAAATCCTTAGGAAAGATCATGTTTTAATTGATAGTAACCACATGACTTTATTGGATGAATTTGATGATTTGAATAAACAACATGAAATTTTAAAATCATCACACACTGAACTTGAAAATGATTTTAAAACTTTTATGGATGAATCAGATAGTAGAGAGCATAAGTTGAAGATTGATAATTTGATTCTAGAAAGTGTAAATGAATTTCTTAAGGTTAAATTGAAAGCACTTGAGAAAAATAAGATTCCACCTAAATTGGAAGATTTTCATAAAACCTACCACAAGTCCACTAATTCAAAATCTAAGAGAAGATCTAATAAGACAAATAGATTAGTGAATCCTTTTCCAGGAGTAAAGTATTTTTCTTGTGGTATGATTGGACATATATCTCACACTTGTATGATTCATCATAGAACACATTTTGTGTGGAGACCTAGGATGCATAATGCACAGCATAATACACATGTATCTATTTTAAAATTGTCTAGAGGTGAACTCAAACTTGTTTGGGTTCTCAAGTCTAACGTTTGATATTTTTGTAGGGAGGCTCTCACACAAGACCTCGTGAGAGTATATGGTACCTGGATAGTGGCTACTCAAAGCATATGACTGGAGATGCAAATCAATTTATAATGCTGGAAGCCAGTAATAGAGGCAAGGTTACACTTGGAGATAATACTACCAATACAGGTATAATTAAAAATACTAGAAATTTTATGCTTGAAAATATTCTGTTGGTTGAAGGCTTAGAACATAATCTGTTGAGCATAAGTCAATTGTGTGACAAAGGTTATAATATAAAATTTTTGTCTACTAGTTGTGTTATTAGTCAATATGAAACTGTTGTGTTAAATGGTGATAGAGTGAATAATATTTACATGCTAGATTTAAATTTTGTAAAATCTTTTACTGCTCTTTGTTTGAAAACAGTATCTGATGAATCATAGTTATGGCATAGAAGGCTTTGTCATGCTGGTATGAGAAATCTTAGGGAAATCACCCAAAAGGAGCTAGCTAGAGGTGTACCCAAATTAGACTTTACTAAAGATCATTTGTGTGATGCATATCAATTAGGAAAATAAGTCAGATCCTCTTTCAATTCAATCAAGGAAATTAGGACTAGCAAGCCCTTAAAAATTCTTCACATGGATCTATTTAGACCTGTTAGTACCTTAAGTCTAGGAGGAAAAAATTTGGGTATGTAAATGTGGATGATTATTCTAGATTTACCTAAATTAGATTTTTGAATCATAAGAGTGAATCATTTGAGGAGTTTAGAGATTTTGCCACTTGGATTCAGAGAAAACTATGTTTTAAAATTGTAACTATCCAAAGTGACCATGGGGGAGAATTTGAAAATGAATTGTTTGATGATTTTTGCAAATCTCATGGGATTGAACACAACTTCTCAACTTCTAGGACACCTCAATAGAATGGAGTTATAGAAAGAAAGAATAGGATAATAATTGAAACTGCTAGAGCCTTATTGGCAGAATATTCACTTTCAAAATATTTTTGGGCTGAAGCAGTTAGCACAACGTGCTATGTGTTGAATAGGATATATATTAGATCTAAATTAAATAAGACACCCTATGAACTTTTTAAAGGTAGAAGTCCCAACCTCTCATATCTATATATTTTTGGATGTAAAGTGTTCATTCATAATAATGACAAAACTCTCTTAGGAAAATTTGATCCCAAATTTGATGAAAGAATCTTTCTAGGTTATTCAAGTGTTGAAAATCCTATAGAGTTTTTAATAAAAGAACATTGGTAGTTGAGGAGACCACTCATAATATTTTTGATGAATCTTATAATAGTGAAGGGTCTAAGTTGGATGAAGATGAGGTTGAGATAGTAACCTAAAAACTTGAAAATCAAAAGGTTAAAGAAAGGGTTGAAAAAGAAGAAGAAAACCATTTGCCTAAAGAATGAAAATTTATTAGAAGTCATCATAAAGAGTTGATTTTAGGAGAACCAAGTGAAAGAGTCAGGACTAGGCATGATTTGAGGAAAGAAGTAAATCATTCAGCTTTTATTTCAATGATTGAACCCACTAATATAGATCAAGCACTTTTGGATGAATTTTGAATTTTGTCCATGCAAGAAGAATTAAATCAATTCAAAAGAAATAATTTTTGGGAGCTAATTAAAAGGCTAAAGGATCAAAGTGTAGTTGGGACTAAGTGGGTGTTCAAAAATAAAATGGATGATTCAGGAGTTGTTATAAGAAATAAAGCTCGATTGGTAGATAAGAGTAATAATCAAATAGAAGGGATTAATTTTGAGGAGGCATTTGCCCCTGTAGTAAGACTTGAAGCAATTAGGGTGTTATTAGCCTTTGCCTGTTTTAAAGATTTTAAATTGTATCAAATGGACGTTAAGAGTGCCTTTTTGAATGAGGTGATAGAAGAGGATGTTTATATTAAGCAACCTCCAGGTTTTGAAAATTCTAAATTCCCTAATCATACTTTTAAATTGAAAAAGGCATTATATGGACTAAAATAGGCACCTCGAGCATGATATGAGAGGTTAAGCACTTTCTTATTAAAAGGATCATTTATTAAAGGAAGTGTGGACACCACTCTGTTTTTGAAAAGAGTTAGAAATGAAATACTCATTATATAAATATATGTGGATGATATCATTTTTGGATCAACTGATAAAAGTCTATGTGATGAATTTTCAAAAATAATAAGTAGTGAATTTGAGATGAGTTTAATGGGTGACTTGAGTTATTTTCTTGGTTTTAACATAAAGAAAAATGAGGAAGGAATATTTCTTTGTCAATCTAAGTATGTTAAGGACATTCTAAAAAAATATGAAATGGATAATGCTAAACTAGTAACCACACCCATGAGTTCCTCAGTGCTATTAGATAAGGATCCTAAGGGAAAATCTATTGATCAAAAGAAGTTTAAAGGAATAATTGGATCTTTGCTTTACTTGACTGCTAGCCGACTAGACATTATGTTTAGTATTTGTTTATGTGCTAGATTTCAATCTGATCCAAAGGAATCACATTTGACAGTAGTGAAAAAAATATTGAGCTATCTTTTGAACTATTCATACAGATCGTACGGGACGAATCGTTCATTTTCTGAACTATTCATACAGTATGAAATAGGGTTCATACAGAAGGTTATGCAATACGAACGGCTCTGAATTAGGTTCGTACGAGATGAATCATTTATTTTTTGAACTATTCATACAGTATGAAATAGAGTTCGTACAAGAGATTTTGAGGTACGAATGGCTCTGAATTAGGTTCGTACTGGATCGTACGGGAAGAATCGTTCATTTTTTGAACTATTCATACAGTATGAAATAGGGTTCGTACAGAAGGTTCTATAGTACGAACGACTCTAAATTAGGTTCGTACTGGATCGTACGGGACGAATCGTTCATTTTTGAACTATTCATACAATACGAAATTGGGTTCGTACAGAAGGTTATGCAGTACGAACCGCACTGAATTAGGTTCGTATTGGATCGTATGGGATGAATCGTTCATTTTTTGAACTATTCGTACGGTACGATATGCGATCGTACAGGGCGATCGACATGCGTGAAACTTAAAATTTTCAATTTTTGGATGGTTTTTCTTGTCCTAAGTACTTAAGGGTCTTAAAACTAACTTGAAGAGAGATCCTTCTACAAAAATTCTTCTTGAGAGTGAAAGGGAGAGTGATTGGGAGAGTGTTTGGGAGTGAGTTTTATGAGATCCTTGTAGAGGAAATTATGAGGAAATTCACAAGGTTATCCAAGTGTGAGGATCTCATTATTTCTACATCAAGCTTCTTCCCAATCTCCTTGGAGGCTCTTGCAAGAAAGTTGTTCGAGAGGTTTCCGGTTCTCTGCCATCACCAGGAGAGTGAGAAAGGATGTAGTACTCAACCATCACCAGGAGGGTGAGAAAGGATGTGGTACTCTGCCATCACTAGGAGGATGAGAAAGGATGAGGGTTCTCTGTCTTTACTGGGAGGGTAAAAAAGGACGACGGTTCTCTGCCGCACCGGGTTGGTGGAAGAGAGTTTATAGAGGCTTCTCTGCCTTGCTGTGGGGGCAAAAGGAGAGTCACTTGAGTATAGTGCAATACCTATAGAAGGAGTCTCTAGGGAGTGAATGTAGGTCGTGTTTGACCGAACCATTATAAATTCTGGTATTTTTTGTTTCTACTTTTTACTTTTCTATATTGTTACTTTTAAGCATTTTATTTTTCTGTGGTTGAATTTCTATTGTTGAAAAGTACGAACAATTCATAACGGTTCGTACGGTACGAACAGTATCGTACAGTACGATTGGCTTAAATTTTTTATTAAAATTTTTTTCAAAATTCCAAGAGAATTTTTAAAATGACCAATTCACCTCCCTCTTGGTTAGCCTAGGGATGTAAGCAATAGGTCTAAAAACCTATTTGCTCTTTCAGTTAAGCCCTTATGAACTAGTCCCGAGGCTAATCAAGAGGGGGGGTGAATTGGTAGTTTTAAAAATTCGAGAGCAAAATAATGATTTACAAAATCTTTTTAAATGTTTTAAAACTTTTACAGTTATGTAATGTTGAGCAGATGTTTAACAATAACAGAATAACACTCACAATCACACAATCATCAATAGGAAAATAAATACGAAAAATAATTAGAAAGCTCACTCCAGATTTTATAGTGGTTCAGTTAACTTGACTTGCATCCACTCCCCAGAGCCTCCCCTCCGGGTATTGCACTAACACTAAGTGACTCTCCTTCTACTCCCACAGTAAGGCGGAGAAGCCTGTACAAAAACTCCTTTTCACCAACCCAGTGAGGCAGAGAACCTGAACTCCTTTCGCTTCCTCTTGAAGTAGGTAGAGAACCTAGACTCCTTTTGCTTCCTCCTGAAGCAGGCAGAGAACCTGGACTCCTTTTGCTTCCTCCTGAAGCAGGTAGAGAACTCAGATCTTCTTGTGAACGATCCTCCCATAAAGACACCGACAAGATAAGAGACGATGAACGAAGAAGATGACTCAGATCCTTGCTTGGAGCAACCTTTATGAATACCTCACAAATGCCCCCTCACAAGATCCTCTCTCTCTTTCTCCCAAGCTCTCTCTCTCTCTCTAAGTTTTCTCTAGAAAAAAGTGGTAAAAGATTTTTCTTGTTGGAAGAAAAATATCTTTTATAGGAGGGCTCAAAAATTGCCCTAAATCTCAACTGGTCGTCAACTATCATCCAGGACGATCGGTTAATCGTCCTGTACGATCAGTTCAAATTTACATGTATCAATTTGGACGATCTGATTTCTCTGGATGATTAGTAGAAAAGTTTGTTCTGATCGTCCCGTACGATGCCTCGATCGTTTGGGATGATTAGTGTAAATCAGAAATTTCGTCCAGTAGACTACTCTGTTTGTCCAGGGAAACTTGTGCTGGATGATCTCAAAATGACTTGATTGTCCAGGACGACCTGTGTATCGTCCTGTACGATTAGTTCAAAATGATAAAATCATCCTGCACACTGCTCTGTTCATACTGCCAAAATATCCTGGACGATCTTAAAATGAATTGATCGTTCGGGACGATAACGCGATCATCCCGTACGATTAGTTCAAAACTGGGAATATTATCCTACACACAGCTCTGGTCGTCTAGGTGAATAGCACTGGACGGTCAGGATTTTACATGTATCGTCCATTATGATCTTGTGATCGTCCGGGACGATATGATCGTATCAATCAAGGATTAATTGCTTTCCTTAATCACCAGACTAATTTAGACAGGATTATCAAGGATGATCCAGGACGATACACGTATCGTCTGGGATGATCAGACCAAATCTTTAAAAATAAAAAACTTGTCTAACTTAATCTGGCGGCTGAGAATTTCTGATTTGAGCCTATCGTCCTATACGATATGGGGATCGTCTAGGATGATCTGCTTAATCAAACCAACTTATCATGGATGCCCTAATTAGGGTTTTTTTCACTGCATCGTCCAGGACGATATGAATATCATCCATGATGATATGAATAAAAAATTTAAAATAGAAACTCTAACTCACTAAAACTCTCCCCCTGAGTGTGTGTGTATAAAGTTACTTAGCTGGAGGATCCTTTATATTACATTTGACTCAATAAAGATGAAAATAGTATATTGGACCTAAATTACAAAATAGACTGACTCGATCTTGGTTTGGCTTGAACTTGCAATTATTCATGCGTACCTAAAATATTAAACAATCAACCAGAAATAGAAATGTTTGCTATCATCAAAATCATAGTCCTTGAAACCCAGATTTGCAACAAAATGATTATACATTTTCTACCATAGTGAATAACACTCTAATCAAACAACTAAGGTCTTCCTAATGGAGAGATATCCATGAGATAGACATCACACTAAAATTTATCTTCATAACTACCAGTTTTTATGGGAACTAGACATCTACTTATAATTCGAAGAGATATGAGGTTGGCCTAATTGGCATGAAAGAGTTTACGATGAGATTCAATTTTTAGGCTACCTTTAGAATGAGTGTGGATTGAGATAACATTCATTCCACTTTTCCAATCTATGACTAAGTTGTACTTTTTTTCTTACACATAACATACATGCTAAGAATATTTTATCCCCTTCTATCTTCTATCTCATTTTTAGTTACAGTAATGCATCTCATCACATTAATTTCAAAGTCCATCAATGAATTTCAATCCTTCATCTGATAACAAGATGTCATCATAAACTTCTTTTAGGATATCATCTAGCAGAAAATCAGTTTCTTCTAAAAACAAAATTTTAGATTTACATTATTTTTGTAACATTTAAAGCAGAATGTTTCTCTAGTATTCTTATAACCCCCTGTAATAAGAGCTTTACACAACTGGGTTAAGCGAATGGGAGAAGTGGGTTTAATATAAGACTTTAGGATGAAGTAAAAGGAGCTTATTTCTTAATTTTATAATAAAGAATTTTTTTATTGTTGTTGTTCAACTAATAAGACATAGGTAAAAGCTTATTTTAGGATTTAAGAGTGAAAATATTCAACCTCATCTCTAATATCATTCCTAAGTTCAATGATAAATTTATTTTTCAGTTGTTAATTATTCTCAACATAATTAGTTCTAAAAACTAGATCCTCAAATATACTTAAATATTGATTCATAGGAAGGCTGTCTTATTTTAAAGTCAGCAATTGACCAAGCAGTTTCTTACCATGGGGCCTAGGATGACACTTTGCTCTTAACAGTTCTTTTATTTATATCCAAATGAATTAATTCTTCCTAGTATCTTTTCCTTGGCTAACATGTTTGTCGAGTAAAATTTTGCATGTCTTACTAGCTTCATCTTTACAAAAGTAAATTTGTAATAGTACTTCATTTATTCCCATAAAAGAGTTCATCCATTTAAACTAATCAGTCTATGCTTTTATTTGGGTCATGCACATCATTAAAGATTGGGGCTTCAACTTTTGTTCTCCAGGATGGATATCTAAAGCCTTCAGTATTTTTGAAATGATTTATTCATCTACCTAAATTTTCATAGGTTGGTTGTCTCTTAAGGGTTTGATTTTCCTTGGGGTTTGAGTATGAATCTTCTACTTCTATTTTAACAAGTACAATTTGAGTAGGCACTAGAGGTGGAGTAGGGATTCCATTATTTTACAAATAAGCCATGAGAGCTTTGATATGTTGCCTAAGTTATTATATCCAATTCTTTTCTCTTCTTAGCCTTTTATTCTTTTAATCATTTCAATAGATCTTAGGATTAAAAACATAAACTGTAACAACCCATATTTTGAACCAATCAAATAATTTTTTAAGTGTCATTATAAGTATAATTTATAAATCAACTTTGCCATAACATAGATATTATCGTGCTTTAATTATAATAATTTCTCCTAATTTAGAGGCATTGTAAAAAATTGGCACATCTCGATATAAGTGGATTTTTTGAGACTGTTAAGTGTCCATTTTATAAAAATAATTCACCAAATTTTCTAGACATGTTGGGCCATTTTATAAACATTTTTTTATAGTTTTTAGAGCCATGGATTTGAAGATATAAAAGGATTTATATAAATTTTACACTAAAAATTAAACAAATTACATAATTACCTTTGTATCCTTATATTATTTTATTACAAAATATCTTTATAGATTACTAGAATTCTTATATTCCATTTTCCCATTCGTTCATTTTCATGAAGCCAATGAACAGTAAGGGAAGTTTCAGGGAAAAAGAGAGGGAAAATCTAGGTTTGGGGGTTGTAGCTCCCTCTAATTGTGAAATTTGCTCGCCTCGTGATAGACAACCATTATCTAGCTCTAATTTTAATGATTTTGTATATTTTTTATTTTATTTTAATTTGGTCAAAATTTATAAAAATTATGATATCTTTATTTTATCAAACTTTCAACATATAATATTTTGTATATGATAAATATGATCCTTGCAAGTATTTTGTCTATAAAATTATTGAATTTCATTAGGTAAATTAGAAGCAATGTTTTTTTTAAAGTAAATGTATAGTATACAAAATTTTTAAATTTCCCTGCATTTTATGAAATACTGAATTTCATACCTGATATTAACTTACATTGCACAGAAAAAATATAGCATTTGTATTTAAGAAGGAAGGTTTGCTGTTAACACTATAATTAATATTGGTTATCTCTTAAAATATAATACTCAGCATATGAGGGTGGGCACAGTTGGTGGTATAATCCTAGTTGTAGCCTGTAATCGATTCACCAAATTATGCCGATGGGTAAAGGGTGACAACTCTTAAATGATTATTGAAAGCTACCTGTGAAAATAAGCGCTTAATAGTAATACATAAATGATAATATTGACAGATGGATAGATATTACAAATAATAGACTGAAGGATGAAAATATCACACTAAAGCTATATGTCATGTGTTGCTTTTCATAATAATATTTATGATTGTATTTACATGATAGCATATTGAATTGATTGAACTAGCATTAATATTGATACAACATAGCATAGCTGACTAACATGACATATTAATTAATAGTCTTTTTATCAACCTTTTTTTATTGTTTGATTGATCTCTTTTGATGTCACTAATCATATTGATTTTATTTTTAGTTTTAGAGATTTCCTATTACACATATAAACTGCTCATAGATATTAATTATAACAAGAGCAAGCATATTAAATCTTCCACCTTACATTGAAGGCAGTGGTAAACTTTGGTTACTTACTCGGTTTTGTAAGCTCATTATATAATTTTTATATGATTTTAGGTAAAAGGTAAGGATCATGCAACATGAGGCAAGATAATGATGATTGTTCTGGTTTTGTTTTAAGTTCTTTAGTTTATATGAATTCTTTTGTAGACTGTGATGGCTGTTGTATATATATTTTATGAACTTTTGATTTTGTAGCAAGATGTAATTATTGATAATAGTAATATAATTAAGTTTTTCTTACCATTTATTTATTTTTTTAATGCAATTAATCAGTTTTAGATGTCAAATTAATCTGATTATAAATGAATGATTACTAGTTGTTAACTGAAAGAAAAAAGAATGTAATGAGTTGAAATGATAAGAAATAGAAAAAAAATTCTTTCATTTTAGTTTTTGGGGCGTGACATATACTATCTTGGTCAAAATTTCAAGTTAGCCATGAGAAACTGATTTAGGTGCCAAATATATTATTTTCTTTTTAAAATAATGAATGAAGAGAAATGAGGGTGAAAGGATATTTGGATGACATAATGAAAGAAAATATAATAATAATATGTAATCAAAGTAAGATTTCAGGCTAAGAGCTTCTAGGTGAGGAGAATGGTTTGTACTTTGTAGACCTCTTATCTCTTAAACTCTCCTTAGACAATGTAGGTCTTTTTGATAAAATTCTATTCAACTTAAAAAAATATCAAGTTTAGTACACTTATATCCTTATGCATGAAATTTTAAATAAGAAAAAGTCTAAGACTATCAAATCTCCATATCTTAAGAAAGCAAGTTATCACAAGTTAATCCAACTAAATTTCTAAACTTACATATAGTCATTAACAAAGAAAGTAAATAAAGTAATTAAAATTAGATTTTTCAATATGCGTTAGGTTATTTTGAAGAGTGAAAAACTCTCTCACCAATGTATTCTCTCAAAATAATAATAATAATAATAACTGACAAGTTCACTTGTTGAATTTTTATGCAATCACAATAGGCTTGCCGTTAATATACTTTATTTTCATGCTAATAATATAAATTTAAGCTATAATTAGAAATGAATTAATTCACCTCAAAAGTTTTAAAATAATTCCTAATATTATCATCAATTCATTTTGTTAAAAAAGTTTTGAATAAAATATCTCCTTTTTAAGCTTCGCGTTAATGTCATATTTGATGGTTGTGGGAGGCTTTATGCTTTGATTGATGAACAAAAATGATTATGGATGTTTTTTTTAGGATTTAAAGAAGTGAATTGGAGTTTATGTTGGAATACTGAGAGTTTTGATAGGTACGATGGAGGGAAAATAAAGAAGAGCTCAATTTGGGCTTGTTTGGATTAATTTGGTAACTTTTAGGGATTAATGAAAGGTAAATGGATAGAAATGGATATAGAGGGTTAGTTTAGGATATGAAGTTATGATTTAAAGAATTTATTGGAATTTTATAAGGCTTAAGAGTTTGTGTATGTTGACCACCAGCCCACAAAACCCATTGACCTAACTTCCACATAACTACCTACGATCTCATAACCTCCCCCACTCACGTAACTCCCTCACATGATAACAAAAAAAATGCTCTCCCTCTCTCGCTCTCTACTTACCGCATGTAGGAACCAAACTCGAGGCCCTCTGCTCCCTCTCTGTTCGTTCACAGGAGCCGCATGTAGGAACCCCAACCATATCCCATTGGTTCTCTCACATTCACATGACTATATATGCCCGACCCAACTTCCAACTTTCCATCTTACTCAACTTTCCACACTTATATGACCCGACACACCCAATCACAACCTCACAGCCAGCTTGTAGCCTTTCTCCCACTGTTGCCAACCTAGATTCATGGACCCCTCTCACTCTCTTCTATTTTGTGACACCAAGGGCTAAGTCCCTCCACTTGACTTCTCTATATTGAAGAACCAGATGTAGGAGGGCCCCCCCCCCCCCCCCCCCCCCCCTCGCCCCAAGACCAGACCAGCTATATACACTACTCCCCATCTCTCACTTGATTTCCCTTTGTCGCATGCGAAACCCAAGCCTGATCTCTCTCTCCCTATCAATTCAACTCTCTTGCACGCAAGAGTCATAATGACAAAGAACCAAATCCCCTTCCTCTCTATCTTTCCAATCCATCGTTAATCTCCAATCATATTATCCTAGCTACTAGAACTGTCACCGTCATCCCTCTTTCTACACTAAAAAGTATAGATTTCTTCCTTGCTTGCTTAAACAACAGGTATTGAAGAACTTGCATCAATCGTATCTTTGCTCTAGCCCAAAGACAAACAAGAACTAACTAAGACACCAAATTCGTTGTATATTTGATCCAACTGGGAAGAACATGAGAGCATATGAAGGCCCCATGTCCGTTGTATATTTTACTCAGCCAGGATGACTGCAAAGCAAATGCCTACCCGAGGCCCCTGATATAGGGGAAATGCTGGAAGGTTGCTAAAATTTTAAATGGCAAAGAATCCCCTACATAATTAGTTTCAAACAAAATTTTTCCATTAAGCTAATTTTAAAATTATGTGTCATTTCAATTGATTAAAAAAAACCATCATCCCATAAGCCAACACAAAGCCACATTAGGAAGAGCAACATAATTAATAATTTCCAAATGTGACTTAAAGCATATGTATCTGAAGTCAACTAGCTAGGAATAATAGTCATAAGAAGTTGCTTTCCACTTCCCTTTTCAACCATATAGCTAAAGTGGGCCACTTCCCTCACTTATCCTCACTTGCCACTCCCACATCTTCTTAAATGTAATCAAGCAACTACTTACATAATGCAGTGCAGCCTTCCTTTTATAGAGAAAAGCCATAGAAATGGCTTTGAAGCAAAAAAAAAAAAAAGCAGCTAAGCTAAGTTCATACCATGTGGCCAAAGAATGGGAAAAATAAATAAGGGTGGGTTTCATTAAGAAGCAATATCAGTTATGCACAATGAAGTTATCAAGACTCTTGATTTTACATCACTTGTGCAAATTAGAGGAAATGTTGATAATTAAGTTTGATATCATGTAGCACTTTATCAAGGACCATTGGAGGATGAAGATTCCTAAAGCATACAATAAATAGTCTTCAAAAATTTTTTTCTAATGATAATGATGACAATCAAGTATCACTTGATATTAAATCAAAATAGATGACATAATTTCAATTTTGATACTAGGTGTTAAAAGCTATAGTTGATTAACTATCAAGCTAAATTACAAGTTTTAATGGCAAAACCCTAAAGTGCATAATATATGTTTTGATTCACGATTAGAACAGTATAATGTTAAGGTTAAGATGTGCTATGGAACTATTTAAAGGAACACTAATTATAGTCATACAACAAAGTATATGCTAGAAATAAAATCTCTTTAAAGATCCTCTTCTGGTATTTATGAAATTCGAAGACCTTAAATACTTTTCCTTTTTTTTTTTGGAGTTGGATTGATATATGATGTATGCAAATCAGGTTCTATATTTTGTTTGTATGGACAATCCTCCAAATCTAAAGAAAATTAAAATATTAAGGACCAAAGGTAGTGTTAAGTTCCTTAAAGAGTTAATGGTTTACTTAGCTCATTAAGATTTTAAACTCAAAGAAATATCAAAACGGCTTAGGCTACTCTCAAATGATGAATGACAGTGATTACATAAGCAAATCATACACACCATCAAATTAATTTCAAATTTGAACATAACACTCAACATATTACAATTATAAGATACATCATACGAGTGTATTGCAAATATATTGCAAGTGTAAAATGCTTTATACCATAATGCATTACATAAAAATAGCAAGCAATATGTATTATGCAAGGATAAATGTGTTGTGCAAGTACAGTGATTAAAATATGAATGCATTATTTAAATGTTAATGTATTATACAAGAGCATCATTTAGGGTTTTTTATGGAAGAATTATGAGCAATTGTAAATATATTATACAAATATAATGAGAATGAGAATACAAAGACATTATATAAATGTAATGGAAGTGTAAAATACATTATACAAAGTTCTAGATGTGCTATGATAAGGTCATGAATACGAGATTAGAGAATGCTTCACGAATTTGCTAAAAATGTTCGAACACCTTGACAATAGTCATATTGACATGAAATTTTAGTTGGAGAGAGCTATTTAATTTTCAAAATGCACTTAAAATTTTAAAGTGAGCCATTCAAAACCTAAATTCAAATCCTACTAAAAGTTTAAATCTTTAAAATGAAATCCATCACAAAAAACATAAAACTAAAATCCATCCACACTTCGCAACAGTTTGACAAGGATGGTGAATTAAAGAATAACTTCAACTCACAAAGTGCATATGTCTTGTGGAATGTACTACCACAATTTATTCTCAATTGATTTTTCACCAACAGGGATGTGGCTCGTTCCCTCTAATTAGATGCTTTTGCCACAAAATAGCATCATTATATTACATTCATAACCAAAGCCAGTATGTTATCTAATGGTTAAAAGTCTCTTGAGTAATGAATTATAGGGTGCACTCCATAAGATATAAAGCTCTTTGTTAGCTAATATTGATTTAAATTCATTATCATAGATAAACATCCAACCCAGGTTTATAAGGTATCCTTTAACGATGCAACACATGGCTCCAGATAAGGTTCCTTCTGTCAGGTTGGTCGATTACCTCCTCTGACTAAGTAGACTAGGGACCATGACAGCTCCAGATGACAAAATCATGGGATCTTGATCGGGCTCTTCATTATTCCCCCATCACCTGCTTTAAATATATGGTGTTAAATTTATATCATAAACTCTAAAATTGCTGTTATTATATATTAGATAATTATTGTGACATATTTGATAACTAGCCTTAATCAAAAGTTCTCTCTCATTATTAGGAGGGGTAATTAACCATAGGGCCTTGTGCCTATGACAAACTAGAACTCAGATCATAAAGTCCTCATAAAATGAGGGAGAAATTTTATGGAGTGTCATATCTAAAACCTAATCATCCTTCTGAAAATATACCCCGAAACCTAAACTTGTTAAAACTCTCCCCATTAATAAAGAGGCATGGAGAGGCTGGGTCACAAATTTTAGAGCCCACAACGTAGGGTGGAGAACAAGGTTAGGTGTAAAAGAGCATCATCTGAGTGGAGAGCTTCCAAATGGTGTTTGGGTTAATTCTTATAGTTTGAGTTATTGATGACCAGTCTTGAGTGATAACTAGGGAGTAAGATGCCATATAGGTTTAGAAGAATATATATATAAAGATAATTAGCATAAAATATAACTAATCAATTCTATCAGGATTGGCTACCAAGCTCTAACCAAAAGAGAATAACTTTCTCAAAAATATTATTATCATACAAAAGTTAAAAAATTTCATTTCATATCAGCCATATATATAAGAATTACATTAAATATTAAGTTACCATCATAATAAGAGGGAAATTTTGGAGGGGAAGAAGGCAGGTGCTAGCTCTTTAATGGAGGAAGGTGTCAATCACCTTATTAATTTATTTGATCTTCTAATTTTATATAAGTAAAAAACCATACATATTCTATAAAGCAAGAAAGTTAAACTTCTAGATCTTAAATTTGAAATGTAAATACTAAATTCATAATTTATTTATTTTTTCTTTGGCGTACTACTATGATGTGCCTTGATTGAGTTTGTTTTTTGCTTAGGATCTTATTATTGGACAATTAGTTTTATTTCTTGATCCAAGTGCAATGCTATATTAACATATATGTAAGTATAAAAGAGAGCCAAAAGTAAGAAATGTCTTTATACAACAATTCATGTTAAACTTCTAGATTAATTAACTATCATTCAATAAGGATGTTGATTCATTATTAATTATATAACTTGCTTCGACAAGCATATGCTTCATTTTGTCATCACTAAAGGCCCTTAAACCATGAATTATTATTTCAATTAGGGTTACAAATTGATATTTTATAAGAAATGGTAAATTAAGAATTTTAAACTCTTGAGGATGCTTTCCATCTTACTCTTTAGTTTGAGCAATATCAAACACCTCAATTTTTTTACTTCATATTGGATAACTTCTCAACTTAAGATAGCTAATTCTTTAATCACTCCTCCTAATAGCCCATTGATCTTGAGTAAAAGAGTTTTGTTGAATATTTAGTTCCAAAACATCTAACATTACTTGTTTTACATGTGATAATATAAGCCACTATGTGAGTTTTTCCCCGTACTGAAGTCTTTACACATATGTGCACTAAATAAAGTGCAACCCAACCAACCTTGGGGATGAGAGATTTTTTTTTTTAGAAGAAAAATTAAGTAGTGATGAGGCATTGCCCATAAATGTTTCTTTTTTGTGGCTACTTCATTTTAATGGTTTGAAGGTTTCCCAAGGACCCAAGTACCCAAAGTTAATTACCTATCCCGAGAGGCAGATCACCATTCATAAATTGTAGTGGTACAAGCTCCCTCATGATGACATAATCATAATATTTATCTTAGTGAAGAGAAGAGATAATTAACTATTATGCTTATAATGACTTGCTTAATCAAAGTCTCATGATTTTAGCATCCAAAGCATGCCATGAATAATTGCCTATTAAGTTAATGAAGGTAGTTAATCAAACCTAACTATAGATTGCTTCATCCAATTAGGCTTCCTAAACCTAGAGTAGAAGTTGACCAAGTGTACACTTTTAGGCTAAATTAAGCCTATAAAGGCTATATGCCCTATTAGATGCATAAAAAGTAGAAGTTTGAATATTAGAAAATGTGTAAACTTGGATCATAATTGTAATTTAATGGCATCTCTATCAAGTCAGCTACCGCTTTTTAGGGGACATATTTCACATGCATATGAACTTCTACATAACCATAATATAATGACGACATCCCAATCAAGATAAGCCCTTGATTAGAGGGTACCTATACTATCCTAATAGCGTTAAACTTTTGAGTTGAGCTTACTTGATAGTCTTTGATATGACATTGCCTCCTCTCCTTGAGTTTGGTTAGAGATTGAAAATATCTCTCATAGTTAGCATAATGTGGATGGTGGAGTTTTTGTTATAAGCATGATCTACTCTTTATAGCATGGAAAAGAAATGATCAAGAGAGAGAAAAATTGGTAGTGGGTTAGAGACCAAGATGCCTCGATAGAGAGGGATGATGGTATCAAGGTGTATTGATAAATGGGATGAACTATTATTCCCTTCAACTCTTTGGGTCTCCTTGTTTCAACGTCTCGCCTTAAGCTAAGAGATTGCAAATCCATTTTTTGATAAGCTGAATTTTTGGATTGCCAGAGCTACAAGTATAAATTCCTCTTTTTGGCTAGTTTATTACAACTTATTAAATCTATTATATGAAAAAGTCTTTTTGTTGGTTAAAACCACTTACATCCCCAAAACACCACATCCATTATATTAACAATATTATTAATTTATTCCTACTTGACAAAAGGAGAGAAACAAGCTTCAAGTTTTGCACTGCGATGAAGCTACTAGACCCAATATGAAAGGCGGTCTTGGGTATTTTATTCATCTTCATCAGTCTTGTAAGATTAAAATACTTCAGAAACTTTCCTCTAAAAACTCAAACTTTTGGTGAAATTGCCTTTTTATTCTATTTAGAAGACCAATGATACTTTTTTTTTAAAGAATCTGCACTTCATTGTTGCTTCTATCAAGAGTCTCATCAACCTTTCTATTATAAACGGGGCAAAAATCCCACTATATTCTGATCATTGGATTAATGATAAGTATATTTAGGATTGCATGGGGTGATCTCTCTTCTTCGCATTCACCTTTCCTCCCAATGCTTTTCCTATTGACATCATTATTAATGGCTTTAAGGCTCTTCCCCTTGACTTGATGAATTTCACTAACTATTACCATAGCATCATCAATACAACAATTAAACGGTGGAATAACAAGGTTTTATGAAAGGGCATCAATCATTTATCTTTAGCATAGGCCAAACAATTCCTCTTTAATAACTTTTATATTGCTATTGGTTCAAGAGGCAATCTTTGAAATTTTCAGTTTACACGTGAAAGACTAGTATAGATGATCTTAAATTACATAACTAGTAACTTGGATTAAAAAGGCTTTACTGTGAACCAACTTTGCTTGCTCTGCTTACAAGCGAAGGAAACTAATAAGCACATCCATGAATGAGCCACAACTCCATGTGGCTCATTCATAGTGTACTTCCTTTTAGGAATTTTATCCTCTCTGATGCCTCGATTTTGCATGTTTTGCGATATGATACAAGTTGCCATCACAACTCAACAGCGCAAAAGTTGAACCTTTTAATTGAGTGGCAAGAGAGAAACATCAGAATACATTAGCCCACCTGTAAGGGACCGGAAATTTTACCCCATCAGATCTAGTGGCAAGTTAAGCATAGTACTAAGCAAGCAAAATTCTGGAAAGATGAATCAGAAAATTTAATAATTCTTGGCTGGGAACTTGATTCCCTCTTATTCGTCTCTGTGAGGACTCAGGCACCTCTTCGGTTTGCTGGGCTTACGTGGTTATAGTGCCATCATTGTCAATATGGAGAACTTAAGAATGAGTCTTGACTTGACTCGTCTCTCTGTGGTGTTGGGGCACTTTATGCTATCTTACTTTGAGACAAAATTTAAAATTTCATTTGGAACTGATGAGAAAACCTAAGCTTCATTTGGGACAGCTTCTTACGCCTTTGCGTTTCAAATCGAAATCATAATTTCTATTTAACCATAACTTTTGCACTACTTTTTTAAAAAAATTTACTAAAAAGCTTTAAAAAGTTACTCTATATAGTTTTTCAAAACAATAATAAAGCTATCCCAAACAAAGCCTCAACCCAATGATTTTTCACTTCTCAGATTCCTATTTGACTATTTGAGGGCTACGAAAATTCGCGCCCCACCCTCCCTGCTTTCGGGAGATTTTTAACGGATTAGGTTCCGGGTTAAATTTTCAGAAGGCATATTGGGTTTGTAGATAAGATACTACCCAGAGATTTCGGCCTCATTTTGCGAGGATTTTATGATCTGAGTTCTGGTTTCCTATAGGCACAAGCCCCTATAATTAATTACCCATCCCGATAATGAGAAAGAACTTTCGATTAAGGCTTGTCGTCAATCATATACGTAGAGATACATGTATCTGGCATATAGTAGCAACATGGGTTTAGGTGTTCGAAGGTTTGATATTTAAAATTAGAAATTTCACCATCTTGCACTTCAAGCGGATGGTGGGTGAATAGATGATGGACCCGATCAAGATCCCATGGTTTTGTTGTGCCATGCCATCATGGTCCCTGGTCTACTTAGTCAAAGGAGGTAGTCGACCCAACCTAATAGAAGGATCCTTGTCGGCAAACATGGGTTGCTTTGTCCAACGGTACCTTTTAGACTAGTGAGGAGTCTAAGGAGATAAATTAGAATCCGCCTTAGCTGACAGAGGGCTTTATGCTCTATTGATTATATCCTATTGATTTACATCTCAATGATTTGATGCCATTGGGGAGCATACAGACTCTGGCCATGACCGTAATTTAGTGATGCCATTTTGCGGCAAACCAACTGGTTCAGAGGGCCCCGATCATAACTGTTTACATGTGATCCCATTTGGCGGCAAAACTGCCGGTTAGAGGACACGTGCCACGTCATTGCTGGCAAGAGACTATTTGAGAATGAATCCTAGTAATATTCTAGACTAGACATTAGCTCTTTGTGAGCTAAAGTGTTATTTGAATTTGTCCATCTAAACAAACTATTGTGGAGGGTGGATGAACTTTTCCTTTAAGTATTTGATGATTTATTTCAATTTTAAATATTTTGAATTTTGAGAATTTTGGAATTTAGATTTTATGGGCATTTGGAGATTTCAGAGGCATTTCTTTGAGATTTGTGTGACCCCTTCGGTTGAGATTTTCTGTCAACACACCCATCATCAGGAAAAATTATTAGGTGCGGACACCGGACGTAGCTCTATGTCCGACTCCACTAGAATGGCGCCAGGTAGCATTCGTCGACGCGATATCCCGTTCTGTTGAATTGTGGATTTTTAGCACGTGTTATGACAACTTCCGCGTGGCCCGACGACCCGACTCGGATTGGACGCGAAAAATTAAAAAAACCTGCCCTTTTTAGACTAATTCCTAGGTAATACCGAGTATTTCTTCGGTAATACCGAGTAATTCTTTGGTAATACCGAGTAATTCCTAGGTAATACCGAGTAATTCTTCGGTAATACCTAGTAATTCCTAGGTAATACCGAGTAATACCTATGTAATTCATAGGTAATACCGAGTAATTCTTTGGTAATACCGAGTAATACCGGAGTAATTCTTCAGTAATACCGCACGTGCATCATTTGAACTTCTCGGCGAAACGGGTCGCCGGGTCTTCGGGTCGCTACGTGGCGCCATTCTAGTGGAGTCCGGACATAGAGCTACGTCTGGTGTCCGCACCTAATAATTTTTCCATCATCAGGGTACTAATGGAAAATTTTATTTATGGATTGAACCTTGTCGACTCTGTCTAACTAGCAACGGAGGATCAAGTTCTTCATAGGATTTATACCTTTATTAAGTGTACTTTTATTATTTATAGGCCTTAAAGGCCTAAGATGAATATATTAAAATAAATATCTCAGTCGACACCACGACCGTACATTTGTTTGATGGTTCGAACCGTGTCGACTCTTATTAACCCACATAGAAGGATCGCGTTAGAACTTGATTTTACTTATTGACCCATACAACATCCTTAGACATCACCTGTGTGCTTACAACAAGCTCACTAGGACCCATATAAGTATTTAGTGGGGTATTTTTATATTAATCTGTTAAATCTTATCGACTATGCCTACTTGCTGACAGAGGATTTCTTCATAGAATTTATGCTTTTGTTAGTGAATTTTCATAATCATAAGCCTTGAAGGTCTAATATGAATACATAAAATCTAATATCTCGATCGATACTGCGACCTTATATTTATTCATTGATTCAAGTCGTGTCGACTCCTATCCTATCGAGGAGAAGGATTGGACTTGAACTTAAGTTTTTTTTTTTGACCTGTGCAACATCCCCAGACTTCATGTGTGTACCCATAACATGCTCATCGGGGCCCATACGGGTATTTAGGGGGAATTCTTCTTTGAATATTATTTGTTGAACCTTATCGACTCTGCCTAATTGCTGATAGAGGATCGGCTTCATTACTAGCATTATGTTTTTATTAATGAATTCTCCTTGTTGAGGGCCTTGAAGGACTAATATGAACGTATTAAAACAAATATATCAGTCAACACTGCGGCTGTATACTTATTTGATAGTTCGAATCGTGTGGACTTCTACAGACCCACATAGAAGGATCGGGTTTGAACTCGACTTCATTTACTAACCCACGCAGCATTCTCTGACATCATGTATGTGCCTATACTATGCTCATCGGGGCCCATACGGGTGTATGATTGCACATGCATTTTTTTATTTTTATGTGTATACATATTTTAATGCATGTGTGGGGGTATTTTAAAATATTTGATGTTGATCGGCTATGCGAGTAACTGTTATTTCAATGGAGCATTCTATTTGAAAGCTCATACACACCTTTTGTCCGCTTGTAGGGATGTTGCGAATCCGGTGGTATGGCATCATAGGTGTGAATTGCATGCTGCTTTAGGAAAGCAGGCTGTTGTGCACTAACAAACCTCCTTTTGTGACGTGATTAATCAATATGTTGGGCTTCATTTGTCGTGCTTCAGCAATGTAGTTTCGTTCACTTCATCTTTCGTATATTGCCCACTCCTTCAACATTTAATCTGCAAAATTATAGTTCGACCAATAGATTAACTATACGACATATCAGGAACCTTCCATCTATCATTTACAAGTGAACTTATCTATTCGACGTGACAGCCTGGCATCATAAATGTGCTACTTCAATTTACCAGTGGCCCACAGTTTTAAACTATAGATTCTTTACTTTTTCTTACAAGTGAATCGTAGTATTTTGCTATAGATTGTTCGTTGCCTTTCACGAGCAAGTTATTGTGTATTACGAGATTTGTTGGAGATTTAGAAGTTACTTGCTATCGTATACGGACTGCTGTGTATATGACGAATTTTCTGTAGTGGCTCATAAATGCTCATATTTATCACAAGCTCATTATTTTGTTTACAGAAAGTGTATCACATTCATCGTCCATTACACTATATGTATTTGTAAGAGATTTTGTTATTTACAGGCGGGACCGTTGTATGTATTGCAAACATGTTATTCTCAGTTGTAGACAATGTGTTGTGTATATTATGGGTCTTCTGCTATCATCAACAAGTCGCAGAGGATGTAGACCTTCTATGGTTGTTTGGAAGAAATAGTATTTGCTGCAACTCTTCCACTTTTGCTCGTAGGCAAGTTACTATATGTCCATTTGTAAGTTCACTGATATTGGTAGCAGGGAGATTATATCCTTTATAGCTTTCTTTCTTTTTTCATTTATAGACATACTATATTTGCATTATATGTCTGCTAACAAGTTGTGACTACATACTCCTTACTGTTCACTTTTGGACATGCCATATTCAATATGCACGTTACAGACTTTCTACAACAGTTCGTAGGTGACTACATCGTATTCTCTGTTATCATTTACATGCAGACCAATGCATTTATTTGCATGTCATTATTTACTATTGATTGAGCTATATTACTAGGCATCCATCTCTTCATACATGTTGATTGTCATCACTTGTGGGGGTCTAGTGGATTTCTTTACACTTAAGTGACATCAATTGTGTATGAGCTTTGGTGTTCTTATTTATGAACACACTATGAGATTTATTGCAATCATTTGTTTCCCTTCATTGTCTGCAAATGGGGTTATGTGTTCATTACAAATCTCCTTCCTCATGCAAATGAAATTATGTACTTATGCAAGTGTAGTGTTCATGCTTAGGATCATATACATGTGATAACATTTCTTTGTATGCATAATGCTCTTTGTATGCAACGAGTTCCATATTTGCTCGTTGACGCTTATCTGAACATTTGAAATTCTTATTTAGCACTTAGTGTTCACATTCCTATTATGCATTTATCAAATTGGAGTTTAGTGCTTTGTTATTTGAATTAAGATTAGTCCCTTGCATTCTTGTTCAGTTCAAGTTCCCTATGTCATCTAATTCAATTTTGGAGTATTGTTCGCTACAAGTGTCTTATTTATTCATTGATGTTCATTATTTAATTTGTTTATTGATGCTGCTCATAAGCTTTAATTTACATATTAACCTTCATTTGAATAAACCAACTTATGATTTAGCATTTTGTATTTTTAGTTTACTATGCATTTATTAATTAAGAGTTTGGTTCACTGTTGTACGTCCATTCAAGTTCAAGTTCACAAGTCCCCTGTAATTGTTCAATTTGGTCCCTTGCTTTTGTCCAAGTTTTATGGATCTTTAGAATGAATTTTGGCAGCCTCTCGATGTCTCCCCCATTTAGGAAAATTACAGGAGTCTAAGCCTGCCCACCACATCAAGAAAGACGTGCATGATCGATGTCAGGTGACACCACAACCATAGTCTTCAATCCTTTTAAGCCAAGAAAGACGGCATGGGTCTTCAGGGGTACCTATTTGAAAATGCATAGTTCTTTCCCTGTCGATGCTAAGGCGCATACATGTACTTAAATTTTGCCCCGCCGGGCTACGAAAAGCATGCATGAGGATTACCTGCATCGTTGCAAGCACTGCAACGAGCTTCTTCCCACCGTGCTAAGAAAAGCACGCATGGGTTGTTGCTCGCCGCACTGCAAGCACCGAGGATAGGATTTAAAGTTGGGAGAGTTTTATACCTTTCATGGTGTCGATGATGGTGGTGACGAAGATGATGGACACAAAAATGTGTAATTTGCACAAAATCCTCTCTCTCCTCCTCTCTTTTTTGTCTCATTTTTTTATATTAATGACAATAAATAATAACTATCCTTATTATGATTAATAATAATTATAACAATAATTGAATAATAACTATTATAATTAATTATAATCATAATTAATAGTGATTATAATAAGAATTGGCTAATAATTATTGTACGTAATTATAATTGATATTAATTATAATAATAACCAATTATTAGTTATTATAACTCATAGTAATTATAATTATTTGTAATTATAATAATAGTTAATTACTAACTATTATAATTAATGATAATTATAATTAGTATTAATTATAAAAGCAACCAATTATAATTATTACAATTAATGATAATTATAATTATTAGTAATTGTAATATTAACTAGTTACAATCAAATAATAACTGAGCTTAAGAGATTATACACAGATTTTTACCTAGCGAGTGATTAATTGGACATAGTGGAGGTTGGGTAAGGATTAATCGGGCAAGTCTTCGGTATAGGTTTGAGTGGGGATTCAGGCTTTATGATTGTAGGTGTGGAATAGAGGCTAAAAGGGGCAGCTTTGATATGGGCTTAAGTTCGAAGCTGTTGTGGGTTGGAAGGTTATACGTGGGTAGAGTTCGGATAAGGGGTGGGGATGTCGGATCAAGGTTAGGGCATGAGATCAGAATCTTGCGACTGGATCTTATGGCAGATTAGGAAGGGGAAGAAGGCAAGGATCACAGAGGAAGAAGGGTTTTCAAACAAGTTAGGATTTGCGGCGATTCGAGATCGGCACATGAGGTCAGCTAGGTGCTCGCATACAAGAAGAAGAGTTATTGTCATAGGATGTACGGGAAAAGGAAATGAGCGAAGTCTCATTTTGGATTTATTTTAACGACGCGAAGGGCAATGATCAAGGCAAGCATTGGATGACTGCAAATGGTGTCGAATACAAGAGATGGGCAGCTATAGATGTGGCAGGATTTATACAAATAATAATTTTTTAATTCTATTTTATTTTTCTTTAGATTTGTTGTAGTAGTCAATAAATGCCCCCCAATAAATATGGTATGTGTCTAGAGCGAAATACGTTTGTTGTATGTTGATTGACCTTATGGATCTCCAAATATTTGCTCTGGATGTCACACTACAGTATTTATTTTTCGTATCTCCAAAAGCTTGTTTGGATGTCACGCTGAGGGTCTTCATTTTATGAATTTTTTTTCAAGAATCTATTTTAGTGTCTTCATAGATCTTTAGATGTACTTGTATACAATAATAAAGTTGACATGTTGGCCTTAGTCAAGTAGAGACTCATAGGATAGTAATATAGCGCTTCATACTCAAATCTCTAGAGTTTTGCTCGGTAGATTGATGCTAGTAGATAGCATTGTCACTTCTTGCTCTTCTTTTTCCACTGCTATCACCCGAGCTTTATAAATTCACCAGTTTGTAGGACACTACTGAGCTAAGTTTTCTTTATGTTCTCTTGGCCCAGGTACACTCTCTATTTTTCTTTTAGTTTTGATTTGATACTTGTACTGACGATTCTTCATGTCTTATGGAGGTTTTAGATGAGTAGGATGTCAGCCAGCTAGCCATTACAGGAGATCTCAGCTCAAGTACGCTCTCTTTACTAGCGTTCACTTTACTTTTACACTGCTCATTTTATATATATATTGATGATGCCTCACTAATTTACGCAGGTCCCTATAGGAATAAGATATCATCCAGTTAGCTACCATATGAGACTTAAGCTCATGTACATTTTTATTAGTTTGTGTAGTTCATTTTCTTTCTTATCTGTTTACTGATACCCTTGTTACCCTACATAGGTTTCAGGCGGAGCAGGACACCAGTTCGTGAGCTACTATACGAGACCTTATTTTAGGTACGCCTTTCTTTTTGCAGCTTTACAAATATTTGCATAATCTTTCTCCTTTTTATTGATGTTTCTGTTACTTTGTGTAGGCCCCTGAAGTGCAGGATACCTGGTCTTTGGAAGGAGCAGAACAAGGCTGTCAACTTCCTCTTTAGCCATAGATTTAGGAGATAGATTTTAATCCTCTGTGAAGAACATATTACCCTTTTTTCTTTTTTGTTAGTTGATACAAGCTTGTAGAAAGATATAAATTATAAACTTGTACATGAATTTTGAATTAATAAAATAAGATAATTTTATAAATTTAGCTATTCATGAGTTTTATTTTTACGACTCTTGTGATTCCTATAGTTGTTGTCTTCACAGCTTTAGACATTTGTTGGAGTTTATAGTTGCACTATTTTTATAGTTTTAGTTTGAGTTCTGAGGCATTGGTACCTTCTGCCCTATGCTTTGTGCGATGGATATTGATGAAGGATTACCTGATTTATCTATATTGACTTGTCAGGAGATTTGCATATCTTCTGTCCTTTGTTTCTCACTTAGGTCATCTTGATGAATGAGTACATGCTAGTGATATAAACCCTTTAGGTTCATATTAGGTCAGTGGCAAAAAGTCATCAGTCCAGATCTTTGTGCGTAATGGACTTGTTGATGACAGAGTCCTCTTAGTTTAGCCTTAATCTTTATGTAAACTTTGAGATAATTTCTTCAGTCCTTTGCTTTGTGCTTAAACAAACTTGTCAAAGAATTTATAGATTTTGGATTTAATTAGTAGTACTGAATGTAGGCAGTACTTTGACCCTTAACTAGTTGAGAGGACTTCAATCTGGGTTAGTTAAACTTATCAGATTGGGTGAGCTAGGGATTTAACAGCTCTTATCATCTAACTACTGAAACGGGGATTCCTTTACTACGACCTTTTTATGGTGTGCTGAGTAGACTGAGCTACTAGCGACTCAGCCACATCTTAGCTTATTGAGTCCAACCTCATACGCCCATTCAGGCTTTAGACTTAAGATGTGGAGAAATGTGCTCCCCAAGCTAGATTTGTTGAAGTTTACAGATTTGATGTCATCCTTCATGGATTTAGATCTCAGAGCTTACACGTATTCGGTAGCTATTGATTGAGATTCATCCTTCCCATTATAAATTTGACTCTCCAGTCAAATAGGAGGACTTCATAGACTACGGCTACTTGAATTTATCAAGTTAGATAGCCCTTCATACTTTTTATAGTCCCTATTGACGGGTTGATGAAATGGGGGTTCCTGTTCTACAACCTTTCTTATGACTTATTGAGTGGACAGAGCTGCCAGTAATTCGGTCATATTTGAGCTTGTTGAATCTGACCTCTTATACCTATTCGGGCCTTAAGCTTCAGGCTGTTGAAATACTTTAGGCTGGTCCAGCTTGACTTGTTGGAGTGTATATTCATCAAAATCTCTTTCTTGAAATTTGAAGTCTCTGTATGTTGGAGAAGGTGGTGTCTCAAACTTTCGGAAGATCACCTACATACACGTTGGTAGAGAAAATTATTCAATCATTCTATACGAAGGAATATTCATAGTTAATGATTTTAAATATTTATCTAGAGATCTCGGCATGTAGTGCGATGTCGACCCGGATAAATATTTAAAATGCCCCTTATCTTACAAGGAGATTTTAGATAGCATACATTTGGCATTTTAGGATTTTAAATAATTATTTTGGGGATCTCAATGCGTAGCACTATGTCGACCCAAATAAATATTTAAAAAGCCTAGTTAGTTAAATAATTACTATCTTTGTTTACACCAAGGCCATAAAGATTATTTCACCTTCCTTGGGGCTAAGTTAATAGCCTCCTAAGCCCGAATTATCTAGTAGTAATTGATATTAATTAAGTGACTTAATTTAATTGGTTAAAGGTTAAGGGGTTAAAAAATTTTAATTGAATTGGTTGGTTGCTGCTTTGAATGATTAAGATTAATGTTTTCTTGAATTTAAACTAATTATTGAAATTTTAGTATCTTTTGAATTATTTTAATGCATTAATTAAGGGGTCAAAATTTGAATTTTTAAATTAAAGTGAATTCAAGAATTTTGATATTTTTTCTAAATATTAGACCTTAAGATATGTAATTAGATACTCAGTTTGATGGATTTTGATTTTTTTGCATCAAATTATGAATCTTTGAAGTTTTGACATATTTTTGAACTTCAATTGACCAAGTTGTTGACTTTTTGACTTTAACCTAGTTGTGAAGGTTTAATATTTTTATTAAGTACTAGATCTTAAATGGAGTTAAATGGCTTTGAGTTTGGTCAATTTAAAATTTTCTAGATTTAATTATGAAATTTTGAAGTTTGATTAATTTATTGATTTATTAAATTGTTAATTAAAAGGGGTTTTAATGATTTTGATCCAAAATGATTCTAAACTTCTTGAAATCACTCCCAAAGGTCAGGAATAACCCAAGAGAGTGTTCTCAAGTGTTTGAATTTTTTTAGAATTTTTAATTATTTTTAATCAATTAAATTATTTAAATATTTATTTTCCTTTAAATTAAATTAAACTTAAATTAGAAGTCTAATGAAGGGACATTTAATTGTCCTACGTTACGGATTAAATTCTGAATAATTTGATATATTATTTATAATGTTTTGGATTTAGTTTGAATTTTATAGTGAATTAATTAAGTTTTTAGGTCAATTTTAAAGGGGTTATTTAGGTTGCCTAAATAGTGGACCAAATGGGTTCCAATTTCAGTGAAACTTGGGCCATGAGTTCACATGATCTCAAAGCCCAAGCCCACTAAATTTGGACCCATAATAAATCCTCTAAGTTGGTTCACCAAACCACCCAAGGTAACCCCTATGTTACCTTCAAAAATTCGATATGGGCTATCTAAGATAAGGAGGGGGATGGAATAGTAGCCATTTACTCCCTAATCTAAACATAAATAACACATGATCAATAACACTCTCAACCCCATTGGAAAGGTATGCTAACTTGAATTTAAGCATCAACTAATGACCCATAAATTCAAATTAAGCCAAATGTACCCTTAAAAATTTCAACCAAAAGGAAGAAATTTTGGGCATGTCAGAGACATGGCAAAAAATTAATCTCCCAAAGTTTCAAGCCATGGTTAATTGATTTAAAGCAAAAAATTATAAAAATACCCCTAGGGCTGTTATTGGAATTGCTAGGTTTCATGCATGATCATGACTTGAAACCATAGGACTTTAATAGGTCTCCTTAAGACCTTTCTAATAAGCCTAAGATCACCTAATTTGGCAAAGTGTGTGAGCAGTTATGATTTTTAGAAGTTTTCTGTGATTTTTAGAATTAATAAACCCGAATTTACATAGTCAGCCAGCACTCTCCATGCAAGCACCGTTTGATTGGCCAGATAATCATTACAACTGACTATGTAAATGTGGGATTGACTATAGCAATCAGATGGTTAATCGAATGGTTATGATTAATATGGCTCCAGAACTGTGGGATCTAATTTGAACCATTGATTGAGATCAATGGTTGAGATTGCATCTTCAACCTCCTGTTTTCATCTGAAGTTGTAAACTTACTCCGACGTGATCCGATATATCCCATGGGCGAACATCCACCAAACTTCACAAGAAGGATCAAGACAATGCAAACCGTCAATCCAACGATCAAATTCTAGCGATTTAATGGTTTGCTTCACACTTGACCTGCACCATCTAGATATGAGCTCAGAATTAAGATTTCACCTTAGAGAGAGTCCCAATGAATGGGATTTTTTATCAAGAAGCTTGAGAGGAAGATGGTGGTCACTTCTTCAAACATCAGGGTCAGAGGATCATTGGAGGTAGGACTTTGAGCGAAGGGCACAGATATTTTATCGGAGCTTGCTCGAAATAATGGTTGGAGAGAGCTAGAGAGTGAAGGGAAGCAAATAAAATGCTTAGAGAGCTCTGGGAGTATTTTTGAAATGCTAGGGATGACTTAAATTGACTGGGTTGAGATGCAATATTTAAGCCTTGTCCATAGCGACGGACTATCGGGATGGCACTTGAGAGGCTCTGGATGGTTGCCAATAGGGGGGGGGGGCAACTGTGGAAGGTTCTTTGAGGCTAAAGAGGATAATCCAAAGCTGAAAAGCCTCTGGAATTCACCCATGTAAGGAGGGGACCACCGGAGCATATTTCTGATCTGCTTCAGCCAATGCCATCTATAGTTCAGCCAAAGATGAGGTGGAAAGATCGCTGGCGGTTGGGTGAGTCCAATGATGAACTGAATTGAGCATGAGAAAGCCCAATTCAATCAGGTGGCTTGGGTTTACCCAAATCTATACGGTTTGGGTCAATTTGGGTAAACGCTGGGTCAAGTCAGATCTTGGGATTAATGTGGAAGGTGTGTTGCATCAAAAGCTAGCCCATGCAGGTAGCCATCGGATTTGATTTGGTCTATGGTGAGGATGGGCTCAAGTCAAAGTGGTTTTGATCACTTTTGGCCAGCCTAAATCTTGACCCAGGTCAACCTTGGGGCTTGGCTGGCCAGGATGGATGCATTGGGTTTAGGGTTACCCAATGGGAGTGCTGGTTTGGTATAATGGGCCCTTGATTGAGAATTAGCTCAAGTAAAGGTAAATTTGGACACTTTGGGCAAGCCTAATTCCTAGCCTAAGTTGACCTAAGGACTGGGCCAGCTATTGTAAGTGCATTGGACCTAGGGCAACCCAATGCAAGCATTAATTTTCCTTAATGGAGCCTTGGTTGATAAATAACTCAACCCTTAGTGGTCTTGACCACTTTGTGCTTGCCTAATTCCCAACCTAAGTTGCTTTAAGGGCAGAGTCAACTAGGGTGGGTGCATTGGACTGTGAGAGGTCCAATGCAACCCTTGGCTTACATTAATTTGGCTTGGTTCGTGATTTGGCTGATGGAGAGCCCTCTTTGGGCACTTGGGTTAAGCCACGTGGCTAACCCAAGTGGGCCCAAGGCTTGGGCCTTTAAGAGAGACTTCCCTAGGGACTCAATGGGTCATCACATGGGTTTAAATAGGCTTGGCAAGGCCTTGGTCAAAAGATTTGAAAGGCATAGAGGTGTATATGTGCTTGGTTAAACTTGGTTGACTTGGTCAACTAGGTTGACCTAGGGTTAAGGGTTAGATCCATTAAATATGAAATGATATTTTGAACTTAATGGAAATACTTTCAAGCCAAGAGGAATTCATTTGGTTTGAAATGGATGTTTGAACCCTTAAAAGACATTTTAGTCAACTATGGTTTATTTGGTCAACTAGGTCAATCCAAAGTTTAGATTTGAGTCTAATGCATTCCTAATTATGTTTAGGATGCATTATAAGGGGTTTCAAGATTTGATGTGATTGATCCATGTTGAGTTTTGGGGAAACGTCTAATTTTGCCCTTAAAGGACATTTTGGTCATTTTAACCCCTGGTCAACTATGGCTCAAATTAGGCCCAAAAAAATACAGTTTAATACTCAATATGTCATAAAAAAGGCTATGGAAATGATCAAGGGTCTTGGGAAAGGCCCCATGGTCAAATTTCATAAAGTGGAGGGTCCAGTGGCATAGGCGATAAATATTTTAAGATTTTATAGCCTTTGGATTTCAATTCAATTTATGGGGTTAGAAGTGTTAGATTGAGCTCAAATTTTGTGGGTTGACCCTATAGATATGTGTAATTAATATGCAATTGATAGATCATAAATCATAAATTATTTGACTAGATTTCAAGGTGACTAAAAAATCACCTAGAAATGGTTTCAAGACCTGGGCCCTTAACCTTGGATTTTGGTCTAGAATTCTGGATTTGAATTGGACTTTGGGTTTGATTGATTGAATTTGGATTTTCCTTACCAATTAAAATCAAATGAATGATTGTAGTTGATTTCAATATGGTTGAAGTTTGGTTGAAGGCTAGGTTAAAGGTTTATTGAGGGATGGATTGATGGTTGATTGAGGATTGAGTTGAAAAGTGGTTGAAAATTGGATGATTAATAACTGGCTTATTATCAACCATCATATCAATGCACAAAAGTTTGGATGGATCCTGATGACTTTATTCAAAAATGAGGTCAACAAGTGTTCACATTTCTATTATGCATTTATCAAATTGGAGTTCAAAGCAATGCTATTTGAATTAAGCTTAGTCCATTATAGTCTCATTCAGTTCAAGTTCCTTGTGCCATTTAGTTCAGTTTTTGAGTATTATCCTCGACAAATCTCTTATTTATTCATTGATGTTCATCATTTCAATTTCTCATTGATGTTGCTCACAATCTTTCATTTGCATATTAACCTTCATTTGAATGAATCGGCTTATGATTTAACATTTTGTATTTTCAGTTTATTATACATTTGTTAATTAAGAGTTTAGTTCCCTATTATCTATTCATTCAATAAAGGGGTTCTTCACTACCAGTGGATCTAATCCTAAGGAAAAGTCAACACCTATTATGAAGGAAAAGAAAGCAGGAGTTAAAACTAGGGTGGTGACAAAAAGGGCATTATCTATCACCAGCAGATCTAATCCTAAGGGAAGGCTTCACCTAACCCAAAGGGAAAAAAAAAAGCAGCAGTTAAAAATAGCGTGGTTCCACGAAGGGAATTATCCACCACTAGTGGATCTAATCCTAAGGGAAGGCAACACCTAACCCTAAGGAAAAGAAAGGCAGGAGATAAAACTAGGGTGGTGCCACGAATGGCATTATCCATAACTAGTTGATTTAATCAAAAGGGAAGGCATCACCTAACCCTGAGGAAAATAAAGGTAGGAGTTAAAATTAGGGTGGTTCCATGAAGGGCATTATCTATTATTAGTGGATCTAATCCTAAGGGAAGGCATCACCTAACCCTAAGGAAAAGAAAGGCAGGAGTTAAAACTAGGGTGGTGCCATGAGGGTGTTATCCTCCACTTATGGATCTAATCCTTTAGGAAGGTAACACCTAACCCTAAGGAAAAGAAAGACAGGAGTTAAAACTAGGGTGGTCCCACAAAGGGCATTATCCACCACTAGTGGCTCTAATCCTAAGGGAAGGCATCACCTAACTCCATGGAAAAGAAAGGCAGGAGTTAAAACTACGGTGGTGCCACGAAGGGCATTTTTCACCACTCACTAGTGGATCTAATCCTAAGGGAAGGCATCATCTGACCCTAAGGAAAAAAAAAGGCAAGAATTAATTAATTTGTTTTTTGAAAATTTGAATAAAATTGATCCAACTTAATTCAAAACTCAAAGATGTTTTATTGATTGAAAATTTTAGCTACATTAAGCATATTATTTCTTAAGGAAATGCCCATTGACAGGTTGCATTGGGTGATTACCTTTACAATCAACTAGCTGATGCGAGCCCCCTTCGTATACTGTCTCTATAACAAAGGGTCCTTCCCATGTTGGTTCAAACTTCCCATCAATCTTTCGGTGAGTTAAGATAGGCCTCCAAAGAACTAAGACTAAGTTTCCTACTTGGAAAGTTCTAGGTCGCACTAACTTACCGTGAGCTTGAACCATTCGAGCCTTCTATAACTCTAAGTTTTATTGAGCTTGGAGATGATTCTCTTCAAGGCCTTCAAGCTCTCAGACCTATACACTAGTACGAACAGAGTAGATTTGGTCGAGATCTTATAAGTGGTCTGAGAGGCCCATAAGGCTTCCACCAAACTCTCATCCCATTGATATATTTTTGTCATCGAGAGTCTTTTAATGATTTGTACCAAGGTTTTATTGAAGGCCTAAGCCAACCCAATAGATTATGGGGAATAGATTATTGAGTATCTCCAATCATTACTGTGGAATCTTGTAAAATTATTGATTTTAGTCAACTTGAAAGCAGACCCATTATAGGATATGATTATGTGGGGTATGTCGAATTAATATACAATATGATCACAAAAGTATTTCATGACATAGTGTGATGTTACATTGCGTAGGGGGACTACTTATGCCCACTTTAAAAAATAATCAGTTACTACTAAAATGAAGCAATGATCCTTTGAAGAAGGAAGGTCAATATGCCCGATAATGTCGGTGCCCCAACTTTTAAAGGGCCATGAAACTGTCATGGGATGCAATACATTAGGAGGCTGATGTAAGATCACACCATGTGCTTGGCATTGATGATAATATTTTGCAACATTCAAGCAATTATCAATCATTGTGGGCCAGTAGTATCCAAGTATTTTAATTTTTATTTTTATCTTAGGACTCAATTGATGAGCACCGTATAGTTTAGAATGAACCTCGTTCATAATCTTTAGAGCTTCTCATTTGTCTAGACAATGTAACCACATCTGATCAAATGATCAACGATAAAGAGTATTGTTCACAAGTGTGTATGAGAGGGCATGTTTCTTGATTTGATTGGTAAGGGATTTGTTATGAGGAAGCTCACCTTCTTGAATGTAGTCGATCAATGGTATTCTCCAATCGCCTTCTTTATCAATTATTGAAGAGGCAGATAGGACTTGGGAAGACTGCTTGTTGATGTGCTCCAAGTCTATAGAAGATAGGACCTGACGGCCTTGAATCTATATAGGAATAGAATCTTCTTCTAGACATGTGAATTCCTTTGTAAGCTTTGCAAGGGCATCCACTGCAGAATTGCTTCCATGGGGAGTTCTGTATAAAGTTATAATAGGAATCTACTTAAGCATGTGACTTGTATACTGGTGGTACTTTAGGAGTTTAGGATTTAAAACATTTAGGTTCCTTCAATCTGGTTGATAACAAGCTGAGAATCACCAAAGATTTTAATCTATTTTATCTCCATCAGTATTATAAGTTTCAGACAAGCTATCAGTACTTCATACTTGGCCTCTTTATTATGTAAGGCTTTGATAAGTAGTAGAAACAGTGCATCATTCCCTTATTTGGTGTTATAAAAATCAGACATTCTAGCTTTTCTAAGAATAGTAAATTTATGTGCTTTTCCCTGCTGAGAGGACGTTACACCATCAAAATATAGTCCCCAAACACGATTGTCGAATTCCTTTAAACTCATAATTTATTTGTCAAGTAAATCATTATTTAGAGGAGAATTTGTTGGCAGCAGGTGCGCTGCAAGGAAGTCAGCAACGGCCTGTCCTTTCATAGCACGCAGAGGAATGAAAGTTATCTCAAATTGAAGCAATATTATAGACCACCGTGCCAGATGCCCTGACAATGTAGGACAGTTCATAAGATATTGCAATGGGTTAAATTTGAAAATCTAACTTACTTGATGAGAAAGCATGTAATACCTTAGTTTTTGGAGGCAAAAACTAAAGCAAGATAATGCTTCTTAATTGAAGGGTACCAAATTTCAATAGGAAGGAGTCTTCAGCTCAGGTAATAGAGAGCATTCTCTTTCTCCTCGTCATTGAATTGAGTTAACAGAGCACTAAGAGACTCATCCAAAGCTACGGTGTAAACAATAAGAGGTTTCCCCAGGATAGGGGCTACCAAGACTATCAATTTGTAAGGTACTGTTTGATATCTTTGAAGGCATTTTAATATTTCTCATCCCATATGAATTTGGTATACTTTTTTGCCAAGATAGAAAAGGGCTGATATCTTCCGGATAGATTTGAAATGAACCTCCTTATATATGCCAATCTACCTTGAAGAGACCTTAGTTGAGTAAGGCTCTTAGGAGGTGACATATTTAAGATGGCTTTAATTTCAGCAGGATCAATTTTAATTTTGAGGTGCCTCACCATGAAGCCCAAAAACTTTCCCAAGGTAACATCGAAAGCACACTTTAAGGGATTCATTTTGAGGTCGTAACAGTGAACCACTCAAAAATGACTCTTAAGTTATATAGGTGAGCCTCTTTGACTTTGCTCTTGACGACCAAATTATCGATGTAGCATTCAACTTAATTATGAATTAAGTCAACAAAGATGTGAGTCATGGCCCGCTGGTATGTCACACTAGCATTTTTAAGATAGACTAGCATCACCTTATAACATAAGATTCCTATAAAAATTTTGATTGCAATATTTCTCTCATCTTCTAGGGCCATCTTAATTTGATTATAACCAGACGAGCCATCCATAAATGAGAAAATAACATGCAAAGAGGCAATGTCCACCATAAGCTCAGATATGGGTAAAGAAAATTCATCATTGAGACACACCTTATTCAGATTCCTATAGTTGACATAGATCTAGATTTAACCATTCTTCTTTCAATCTGGTACGATGCTGTCTACCTAAGAGGGATATTGTTCCACTTGAATGAATCTGACCTCAACTAATTTCTTGACTTTAGAAATGACTTGTAGCTCAATTTCTAGGTGCATACATCGAGGAGCTTATTTAACAAGAATGGTATCATGCCAGATTCCAAGTTTATGAACTGCTACCTTAGCGAACAAGCCTGGAATTTCATCGTATATCTAAGAAAAATAGTCCTTAAACTCAAAAAGAAGTTGAATTAGATCCCTAGACTCATCCTCACTCTTCCAAGGTTAATTTCCTTAAGTTCATTGACTGTCGATTTAATCTCTTCTTCAATTTTAGGAGGTGCATCCCAAATTTGAAGTTCATCAGAGTCATTTAAAGTCTCAAAATAAAGTCTATCTAGGGGTTCAATAATTTTCATAGAGATATTCTCAGATTCGAGATGATTTGCTATCACAAGACAATATTCATCATCGTCAAATGAACTAATGATATCAAAGCCGATACAACTAGTCAAATTTCTCTTATTTTTTTTATGCCAAGTACTCTCATGGTATCGAGCTTGACCTTTAGTCCATTGACCCGGTATGAGACCTTTAGAGACATAATTTCTACCACAGACAAGAAAGTAGCTAAAAGGCAATTCTATTAATTCATTCAAAATCTTCCTCCTCAAGGGTTACACCATCTTCTTTCCTTGAGGTGGAGGGACTAAGATAGAATTTCTGAACTTTCCTTACTTCATTAAATAAATTAGGAGCTTCCCTTATCACTAACGCTGCAACTTCACCAGTAGATAGTGAGGTTAAGGTTAAGGCTTTAATTCTCCTACTAAACTTTTCATACAAAGTCAATTCAGGCTCGTCACTTTAAACTTTTGAGAAATCACCCTCTAGGTCACTATCATGTTCTAAAGTGAGATCAAATTTTGGAGGAGGGTTGATTTTTTGGTAATCAAAATGAATTATAGCACCCCATACTTTCGGTTCCTTGTCGAAACTTGATTTTGGATCAATGTACATCGGGGGTGTTCTCCTTTTTAAATGAAGCATGACTTTGACCATGTGGCCTCCCACCTCTTTGAGGTAACATGTTTGGAGGCCTAATGACCACAATCTCAGGGCCATCTTCACTATTTGATAAATATATTTCTTGACTTTTCTCTTTTTCTCCTTTTGATCCTTGATTTTCCTTTGAGCTTTGCTCACTGGCTTTCTCCTTATTAACCTTGATCTCAACTTTAAAATGGGTAGAGGAGCCTTTAGGCCCATAATATGCAGCATCCTCATAGATCCTGATCTCTTGAATAGAGAATGGTTATAAATTACCCTTAATCACATACTCAATGTCGTATCATTGATATTTTATGCATTGGTGAAGGGTAGATAGATCCATCCTATATTCATGGATCTTGGGCCTACCTAGAAGCACATTAAAGGATGTCATTGAATCAATTATATGAAATTTCTCTTTTATTTTTAAGTCTCTAATCTCTAAGCGTAGGCTGATAAAACTTAAAGCCTTCTCTCCTTTTTCATTGAACTTAATAACACCAATTTGTCAGTAGTGAGCTTACGCGTATCCATTTTAAGGTATATGAGAGTCTTTACATTCATCACGTTGACCGATGCACCTGGATCAACAAGAATTCTTGATAACTTAAAGTTTCCCATATTCACGGTGATGTAAAGCAGGCGATTATGATTGGCAATCCCTAGAAGTAAATCTTTATCAAAAAAGGTTACTACTAGGATTTCCTTAAAGTAGAGAGCTTCACCCATGAAGTCGAAGCTAGCTGAGCTAGACAAATCTCTAGATTAATAAGTGCTTTGATTAAAGATTCTCTCATTTCTTTTAAGAGGATGAGGGTGTCGTAGATGCTCAACTTAGCTGACAACTTCCTAAGGTGTGTTAAGACGTTGTAACCAACCTTAGAAACATTGAGATCAGGACCTGGTGGATTTGAAGGAAAATTTGATTGTTAAGAAGGATTTAGAGTCAGATAATTTGGGATAACTTGCTTGACTTTTTCCTAAGGAGGAAGCCTAGGGGGTAAGACCTTACCACCACAAAGTTTTACCTCACGATGTCCTCGTGATGATAAACTACAGTGGAGTCTGTGCTCTCTGTAGGCAATGCATCATCATCTTCTGAGTGAGAGTCTGAGTCTAACAATTCTATCACGATGGGACTTTCTTGAAAGTTAATTTTGGGGAGGTTACCATTTGACAAAATCTCATATTTGTCTCCCCCTTTAGAGGTCGAATCTGAAAGGTTAAGCTTTCAAATATCTTAAGTGATCTCGACTGGATTTTAATTTTCTTTCGAGGAAGAGTCACTTTGTAATTCATTCTCATGGTTAATCATCAAAATAGATGCAGAATAATCTTTTTTATTAAACTTTAAACCCTTTGCCTTTGATGGGGTAAAGTGAAAATCAGATAATATGAGCGGGGATAAGATTTTTATGCCACAATCCATCGCCCGGATACATCTCTCATCAGTACATTTTCTCTCTATAAAAATGTTGCTCTTTTTTTATTTAATATAATAGTTCCTATAACTACTAGACAGGAAAGAAACTCAACATCCTCCTGCGAAGCCTCTAGGTCAACCTCTCAGATCAGGCCCTAGGCTCTCGTTTGCAGCAGTTGAGAAAAATGAAAAGACCTTTTAATCAACTTTTTAAATACTTGAGATAAAGCAATATCCCAACCATCTTCAATGGATAGAGAAGAGTTAGAGTTGTTACCTAAAATCGCCTTGATCTATCCCTATTTCAGATCTACTAAATACTCTTTAGGAATTACAATGTTATCTTTCCAGAAGTTCTTCTCAAGCAAATCTTTAAAAATAATACAATCTTTAATTGGTGACTTAACATGCGGTGGTAAGGGTAATAATGCATCCTCTAGCCTCCTAGCCTTTGGCAATTTGAAGTCTGGTTTCTTTAAAAGACTCCTAAAGATTTTTCTTACTGACACCCTTTTAAATGGATAAAGTTTTGCAAATATGTCTTTAAAAGGGATCAAGTAAGGCTCTATAGTGGGCTGATGGGCTACTTGGAATGGTTGTTTCTAGACTGGTTGTGATAGAGCACTGGGTTGACTTGTAACAAGCTGCTTTCCTTTATCTACCACTAAGATTGTGGCTACTCTCTTCTCAAATAACTTTATAGGTTTGGTAACTTTCTTCTCATCGGATATATCCTTCAAGAATGACATTCGAGGAGCCTCTTTCTGTAGGTTACTTGCATTGTTAAGAAGTTTTTCGAAGGTTTTAATGGCGAACTCTTTCAAAAGAAAAGTAATAGGGCCATGGATATCCATTCCATGTTACTCTTGCAACTAGGGTTCACACTTCATCGAGAGGTTTCGCCACCTCAGGATTTACTCGACCAAAGACTCTCCTAGCTTCTATTTTTTAATGACCAGATCACCCACGAATGTATGCTATTGAGCTCCAGAGAATCTCTTTCATAATGGATTCTCTAGCTCATTAAAGGTTCTCTTCGAACCGTTGGGTAGATCGGTATACCATTCAAAAGAGATACCAGAGAGATTACTAATAAATTGATGAAATAGTAGAGCATCTGACCCTCCAGCATTGCAACAAATCTCAGGATCATCTTTACTATCTGATAGCTAGCTCAAAAGTGAGCCAGATGTTGTCTTTGATTTTTAACACCAATAAATACTTTAAAATATGGTGGCACAAAGCCTTCGGATAAGCGAATAAATTATATTCTTTAGGGTAAGGCCTACCCTTTGAATAGATGCAGTCCCTTGAGAATGGCTAAGGCCTCCCTTACCTAATCCTCAATTATATGTTTGATGTCTTTCTGGACTAATGCTGGAGGGACTGAAGAAACTACTGGTTGAGCTGGAGGAATCGCCAGCGCTGACTCAGAGAGTTTTAAACTAGAATCTAATTTTTTGTTCTGATCACCAATTGCATGCACTGCGGGCTGTGACTACTCGGGTTGAGGTTGCTGGGTTTCAGCCAACTAACTCTATATGTTTTTAACTCTTAGTAGCATTTCTATGACTTGTCTTTCTAGATCCCTAATATGTTCACATTTGTCTCTTGGTCTGATCGCCCATTAGAATTGGAATTAACATCTATTGAGTCTTCCTCCCTACTGGAGCAATGTTTACTAGGTTCTAGATCTTCAACTGACGCCATGGTTTCAACCATGTTAATGCTACCAGCAACAGCTTCATCCTCTTCCATCAGTGAATCATCCAAGTATGGATCAAAGGCCTCCACGACTTCTTTTTTTCTTAAGAATATCCTTGATTTCCTTTACCACCTCATCAATCGATCTACCCTCTATTGACTCAGGGTTAATGGATAGGTAGCCCTTGTAATCCATCACATCTTCGAGTTCCCTCTCCTATAACTTAGAGAGAACATATTGAATCTTAAGGTCATCTGCAGTGAGAGGCTCTACAACTATCTAATCAATCATTCTCTCATCTACATCAAGAACTATCCCCCCCCCCCCCTCGACTGTCACATGATCGGTAGTCGCAAGAGTGGCATCCTCAACAGGGTGAGGTACATACTCCTTAGGAGGTGATGGAGGAGCATGAGGAGTGGAAGATCCTACATCAAGTGAGGGGGAGCCCTCACATCCCTGGGTAGGGAGCCTGAGGAGATCAATAGGTATCTGCAAGTCTTCATTTCTACTATCTTTCTTGGGAATGCACTATTTTTCGAGAGATTTGGGCCTCTTGCCCTTGACTTCAACAATTTTCTTATTCTTATCCTCTTCTTGATTTTTGATTATTACTAAGAACAATCTTGACGTTCTTGGAGGAGGGGGTCAATGGCCTACCAGTGGGATGGCAGCCTCTATAAGATCTGGTCAATACAATCTCCTCCGTCTTAGTGGACAGGAGGCGAGACAAACTTTTTTGTCCTTCCTCACACGTAACATGTTGTTTGACAAACTTTTTATTCTTCCTCATAGGTTGATGAGTCAGGTTCTTCGCCTCAATTTTCTCTTTCTTAAGAATTTCATTCTCAAACTTGTGAGAGATCACCCTCTTTAGGTGCCTCACAAACTACTCCTTCATTTCACCTGCCTAGGCAGCGCAGGTATATATTATATTCCTTAATATTTTGGTCCGTTGAAGCTGTTTCTCCTTAGGAGTCTTTTTCATAAAGTAGTCCACCGGGCATGGTAGAGATCTAGCTACCTTAGCCACCCTCTCCTCTCCTATAGCAGCAGTAAGGGGGTAGAAGCGACTCCCCTTAAGAAGTGGAGAGGAAGCAAGAATAGGTAACTCCTCAACAAAATCTGGCTCGACCTAGCCTAAGGCTTTCAGTTTAGCAATCTTTTTGGATTTTATTATCTTCTTTCTAACTATCCTAAAGTAGTTCTTTCTCTAGTTTTTATTGGTGAAAGGAATTCCAGAACTTGATTATTTTTTCTCAAAAATTGACTTAACTTCAGTGTTCTAAATAGGGGAGTTTAGTTTCTCTTCCTCCTTGGAAAAGGATGTCGTGGGTACGGAGGTGACAACAACCTACTTTTTAGGAACGGGGAAGTAGTCCCCAACCCAATGGCAATCTCAGCTAGAGGGATGCCCTTTTCCCCCTTAGCATCAAGGTTAACAATTACACCCCGATTAACAGACAACTTTAGAGTCTTAAAACCCATGCTAAACTGAATGGTGTTGTTACAAATTAGCTCTTCAACATAAATGCCATGATTTAGGGAGAAAATCAAAATTTTGGCCATTACAATGGAGTCAAATTTCTAGAATTGAAAAGAGAGAGTTTAAATTATAATCTTGAAGTGGAATTCAAAAAATTATAAGGGATATCATATCTCATCACATATGTTGGGATACAGAAAGCTATAACCCAGCATATGATGATAAAATTCAAAGGTCACTTATAACTTGGAAAGATTTGAATTTTCATTGCATATGCTAAGCTACAAGAGAATGTTGTAGCATAATGTATAGCAACGATAATCGAAGTTGATTTTGAACGATTTCAAAAATGAACTATAATTTTAAAATTGAGAGATTTTCTTTAAGTTTTGAAACCCAACGAGTTGAGTTTCACTCAATAAGATGATTTTTTATATAAAAAGTTCAAAATTTTGGCTTGACTCTTTCATTCTGTAAATTAACTTGGGGTGAAATGTCAAAGCCTGATTTGAGCTTGAAATTGAAATTGAACTTGAACTTGAGGTTAAAATTAAATGGGTCTTCTTCAAATTTTAAAACTCAATATATTAAATTTCACTCAGAATTGATATGAAGATCCTAAAAGTTTGGCTTGACTCTTTCACCCCGCTAATTAGCTTGGGGGTAAAATATCAAAACCTGAATTTGGTAGAGGTTTCCTTGTTCACTTCGGAATTATTTTCTTTTTGATGTTGACACACTCACCAAGAAAAAAATGGGTAGAGGGCCCAATGAAATAAGGCTAGTCAAAACTATCGATATAATAAAATTTCTATCGTCATTATAGATGGAGAGAGAGATAATTTCCAGCGGAGTTGTCATTTTTTTATTGGTTGAGTTTGAAAAGGAGCTTTGCTTTAGAAAGAGTGTAAAGTAAACTGTAATTACATTTTTTTGGGAAATTTAAAATTGACTTTTTAATTTTAATTCTAAAATCGAACATCCCTTAGAAATGATATATCACCTCGAGAGATAAAAATAAGATTTCCTAATGTGTTTATATTTAAATTTACAAATTCCATCATGAATATCATAGTCAAATTCAAGAAATAACTATATATGACCTCGAAGGATTAAAATGGTGTTCAATCAAGTATTTAGCTATAATGATCTGGATGGACTATCTTTAATTTCATATTCAGAGTCATGACAATGAATGATATGTCTTCCCATGGGAAGAAGATATTATCCCTTATTAATTATTTGAATATGATGATAACAATCGTCTTTAATTTTGATTATTCCAAAGAGAATTAATTAAATTTTTAAAAATTTATTTGGATCTTTAAATCTCCTATGAGTGCAATCCCTCGCAGTTAATTACATCATAAAAAATTTAAGTTTCTACGAAAACTCTCAATTAAAATAACAACAGAAATTTTATTTAGAATTCTCAAGGAGCAATATCAAAGAGAGTGAAGTTTGAAAATCTCAATCAGGATTAGATCAAACTAGAGCATTTATTTTTGGAGGTCAAAGGAAGAAAAGTAGGAGGCATTTAGGATTCTAAAATAATTTAAAAATGCCCTAGTCTACCCTGTGTGTTGGACTTTAAGTTTTGATTTGAAGAGAAGTTTTAATTCAAGTTGTCAATTTATTAGAAATTTGAGAGTATATTCTCGGAAGTTGGGGACTTATGATTTTAGGTTTGTCCCGAATCCTAAGTCTAATTTGGGCACTAAACGATAATAGCCCAAATCTAGCTAATGTAGTATAAATCTAGACTTACCCCAGCTTGGATTAGGGAGCCAGCTAACCACCAAGGAGCTTAAAATTTATGAATCTTATCTTTTTATAAAAGATGGGGTAGGGACATTATTAATTAAGTTTTGAGGAATTGAGGCTAATGTCTAGAGCAGATCTTAAGTGGCCCCTTGACTTATGTAGGGTGATTGATGCTTGAAAATAAAATGCAATTAATATTTTGACTCTTTTTAATTTGTTTCTAATGTAATGCATGCTAATTGATATTTGAATGCATAAAATGAATATGAAGTAGTTTTAAAATCAAGTTTAGAATATATTTTTTCTAGATATTGCATAACATCCCCTTGATAGAACTGCACACTAGTAGGCTAGGTGGTACGTCAGAACCCGCAGGTAGGGAGGTGCCTAACAAGTAATAGAAGATTCAAAATAAATGCATGCGAATACTCAGAGATTCCAAGCTTACTTCTTAAATCGTTAGAATTTTTATATGAGCCTAAAAATTTTAATTAATTAAAATAAAAAAAATTTAATCCTACCCTCACGAGCCTCTGAATGTATCTAGGCTAAATCAAAACACAGCATGTAAGAAAAAGCCTAGAAAAGCAGATATTTCTACTGCGCAATCAATATAAACAAATCAAATTAATCAATTAAATAAGTTAAATATCCATATGACAAGTGTCACTTAATTTATAACCAAGGGTCTGCAGAAATTAAAAGTGGCCGGGTACCACTAACAATAACCCGAATTCTAAACCTAGAACTGACACAAGTGACTTTAAGTGGGATATTCTCTGTCTTCACTTCTTCATCTTTTCTCCTTCTGCGAGCTCCTTGAATTCGTCGTGTTTAGATATCCAAATGAAAAGAAACTCCTCCCCAAATGAGTGTTTTCTTTTCTTTTTGGATATTGATATCATCATAACTTGAATTTCTAAATGGAAAGGAACTCATCCCTATGGGATGTTCCCTTTTCTTTGAATTTCAAATTGGATGCAATATGCTACTTCAAAGATCGACTTTCACAACATTTGACTTAATTACATCAAAATACAGTACCTCAAAAATAAAAAAGATTCTAGACACCGTGCAGGATCATTTTCTATGTAATTGAAATTAATTGAACTTCGATGCCAAAAATTTAATGCTGCCACTTTCTTTTTCAGGTGTTTTCTGAATTCCTCCAATCAAATAAATTCAAAACAAACATAAAATATGAAAATTTTAAATTCCTCAAAGTTTTTTTTTATTCAATTGCATTTTTTCAAATCAAATGCTTAACAACTAAAACACTGTAACATACACAGGTTACTTCACACCTAAACCAGCCACTGTTCAATTACAAAATATTTACACACAAATAAAAAATAATTAAAATATAATATTAAACGGCTCCACCATTATTATAGAATAGCAATCATTTGCGATCACAGAGAGCTAAGCGGATATATATCTCGGAATAAAAACTCCCGTTCCTTTCCTCCCGCTAGCCAGCGCACCCCTTCTCACCTTGTTCATCTCATACGTTGCCCATGCGCTCTTCTGCCAATTCCCACAACCAAAGGGTGCTTGCCATTGCCTCATCCCCGTATCTAACGATCCATAACAGTTCGCATCAATAAACGAATCAGACCATGGAAAAAGCTGTGGTTTTTCTCCATTAATGGAGAGCGGAGGAGCTCCGTTTCTCCTCTTTAGTTCTTCTTCCTCGTCGTCATCCGAAATGACGCGCATGATCCGCTCTTCAATCTCCATGTAGAAAATGTCGTTGGCAGACCTTGGAAAAAGCTGTGGTTTTTCTCCATTAATGGAGAGCGGAGGAGCTCCATTTCTCCTATTTAGTTCTTCTTCCTCGTCGTCATCCGAAATGAGGCGCATGATTCGCTCTTCAATCTCCATGTAGAAAATGTCGTTGGTTTCTTCACTTAATTTTCTCTCCGTGCCAGGAAAACGGATTCGAGGCAGGTATTCGGTAGGATAACAACACGGGCCAAACTCGACTAGTATGGGAGCATAACGGAGGAGCAATGGTATATATTTGCAAGGGAGTCTGAAAGGGTGAGAAGGGGTGGGATGTGCATGAAACGACCAGACAAACATTTTTCCAGGTAATTAGTTAACGACAAATGTGTGACGAAAGCAGAGGAACAATTGGAAAGGAAGATGAGATGAACCTTCGTGGATGGAGACCTTCAGGTTTGGGTTTCTTAATGACGAGGAGAGAAGGATTAAGGGATTATTATATAAGCCAAACGCAGAGAACTTTTCGCCTTCGGGATTCATTTATCTTCAATTAAGGCGGTCCAGGCGACGGAGGAGAGTGACGGGATTTAGGAGCCATGGACTCATGGAAGACCGGGCCTTTGCTGCTCTTGGTTTATATTTTCTTAGCCAAAGTTTACGGCCCAAGCTAGAGGCGTTGGCATCTTTACTATTATTAGTATAAATGCACTATCTTTATTATTATTAGTATAAATACACGTGGATCATATGCATATGAATAAAATTTTAAAAAATAAAAAATATAATAAAATTTAAAAATAATATATGATATATCATATCATATCATATCAAAGATATTAAATTGTATATCAATATTAAAGAATTTAACAAAAATACATAAAGATTTTAAGTAAAATTTTGACAAAAGAATTTAAAAATTATACATCACTTCATACAATGAAGTGATTCTTTATCATTATTATTTTAATTTCTCATCCTTTTAACTTTTAAATTATTATATTTGCTTGAATCAAATCTTTTTTTCTTTTTCATATAATAAATGGGCTACTTGAATAAACTCGAGCTCGAGCTCAATCTCAAGCCAGAGGTTACTCAAGTTTGACTTAAATTCATTTACAACCCTACTCTATAACTGATTTCCCCAAAATTCTTAAGCAATGCTAAAATATAGATAAAGAAAAGGCGAATTTTTTACGCTTGAAGCAAAAGATTGGATGATATTTTCATTTATTTTTCTCAAGCCCCTCTTGTAATTCAGAACATAAAATATTCTTGAGAATACATTTGAAATATTATAAAGGACAAATTATTTTACTTCAGTGTAATTATCTGTACATACGCTGGTCATCTTAATCTGTTGGTTGAGAATTTTGACTACTGACCCAAGAGATTTTGATTCTAAATTTGCATATGTGATAAATTTATAAGTTTATCTTAATAGCTGAAATGTCAAAAGAAAAAAAACACTATATTTAGATCTTATTATATCATATTTGTTTGATTGAAATTAGATAAACTGAAATGAGTTTCAATCTCAAGGACTAAGAAATCTCTTCTTATATGTTTCTTGTTTTTAATATTAATCGAGTAATAATAAATTAATAGAATTTAATTTAAATATTAATTTCATTTATTATAATCATTACTATTATTATTAGTAATAAAAAAATAATGAAGCTGAAAAAAAAAAAGGCAACTCACTGCAACACAAACAGTTATATGGAAAAAATTAAAATTCAATTTCTTACAAAGAATTATAGGGAAATAAAATGGCATAGGTTAGTGATCTAAAGTAAAGAAAGAATAACATAAAACAAACTGCTTGAATCGAAGACAAATGTTTGTGTTTCCAAAAAGCAGAAAAAACATTGGAAAACATTTAACAAAAAAAAACATACAGAACAAATGATCTGCTCATTGAAAGCACATTCTACTTCAAATTATTTCTTTAAGCTATTCCCAAGCAATTTTGAAGGCCATGGCTTCCCTAAATCTTTCAATGACTAAATTGTCCCCTTGTCCTCTCAACTTTAGCAAACTCTTCTATTCCTGAAAGAGAATTCGTCATCTCCTGAAGGAAATTAAAGGATTATTTCTCTCAATTTAGAAGCAAGATAAAGAGTATTAATAAGTTAAATTATTTACCCTTGAGCTCCTCGAGTTCCAACGTGAAGCTTGCCATGCAGGATCAAGGGTAGACTCTGCAAAAGCCCTCAACTCATTTAGTTGTGGAAGCACAACAGTAGCTAGATCAGGTCGATCTTTGCCCAAAAGCTCAGCAAAATTAAGGTCTATTTTTGTAAGCCTCATAGCATGTTCCTTTGGCCAGTTCGGCATGTTAGGATCCAGCATCTATTCAAAGTTTCCCAATCGGTGGCATTGCAGTTACCAGCTGAAGAAGGATGACACCAAGAGCATAAATATCAAAATTTGTGCTCACCAAGCTATTTTTCTGTTACTCAGGATCAATATAACAGAATGTTCCAGCTGCAGCAGTCATATGATATTGGGTCGTGCCAGCAATTGATGAAGGAATGAGGCAAGCCAAGCCAAAATCAGTAATTTTGGTTAAAAAATTGTTGTCAAGAAGGATGTTTGCAGGCTTAAGATCTCTGTAGACAAGGGGTTCGGGCTTTGTTTGGTGCAGAAAGAGGAGGCCAATGGCTATTTCAGCTCCAATCTTGAAACGTAGTTGCCATGACAATGGAGGGGTGCCAAAACAATAGAAAACCCGGTCTTTGAGGTTACCATTAGACACATATTCATATACCATGCAGCCCATATTAAGGGCAGGCGTCAAGAAGAAGGACCATATTTGGTTGTCTGATGCAACTCAACACCTCCACCCTAAGAATTTAGAAGGAAAACATAGTTAGAAAAAGTGTAGTTTTGCAAGTAATAAGTTCACTTCGAACATTCATATAATTCATAAAATCTAAATCGCGAGTCCATGACTCATTTAAAACAATGGCAAGTTTGATGATCACTTTGAATCATAATGCACAATAGCATGAGAGTCAATAATCACCCAAAACACAATTTCCTTGAATACCAAGTTACTTTCCTCATTTTCCTTCAATTGATATTAGATATTTTAGAAATGAGAAAGTTCAGAGAAAATATAAGAGGAAGGAAATTACTTCTATTGTAGCTAAAGAAGGCTTGCGGCAAGACATTTTTATGTATTGACAATAGAAATATATGTACATAGATGAAATTATGTCGAGTGAAAGAAAACCATAAACTAAATAACTATAAGCGAATGATTGATGTCATTCATAGGAAAGATGTAGATTTTATGAATTAAAGTTATTTTTATGCATTCACATATGCATCTCTATATGGTATTAAACTCCAAGTTTATTTTTTCTTTAATACCTCTAGAGTAGAATCGTCATACAAATTCATCTTCTGCTTCAACTCTAGCTTCAAACTACTCATCATAGATTCCAAATCATCCTGCAATTAATAATAACTAAAAGTCAATAGATAAAACATATCAAAAGAAATAGTGAAAGTACAAGCTAGAATTTCTGAATTCTGTCAAGGTAATCCTTGGAGAAGTCCGGATCCAAAACAGGTACGTTCTGCCACAACTAAAAGAAGAATCAACCAGCACATTCAATCTGAAACAACATAAAATTAGTGAAAATTTTTGACAGTAATGTGCACGTCCCACGTTATCATCAAAAACTAGAATAATAATCCTATTTCTGCGCCGTTCTGCTTCATTCAATGGCCTGCATTTGATAGCTACCAATAACCAATAAAAACTATCAGCCAAAAAGCTCCCAACCTCAACATCCTACATAAACATCCAAGAGCTAACCAGCAAGGTTGCAATTTTCTTCAAAGCAGGAGCTGTAATACTCAGCACCCCTAATCAAATAACAAATCCAAAATACCAAACTCCACATCACAACAAACAAAAAGCACAAACAAAGATTCATTTAATATTTAGTAGAAAACTTCATAATTTAATTACAAATTTGATATTATAGCATTATATTAATATATTAAAGCAAAATGATAAAAGAGATTTAAAAAGCACAATTTTACATAATCAAATTGCACTTTTGTCCTTCAAAAAGCATATATTAGCCGGTCAATGTATAATCCATTTTGTATGTATCTAAATCTTCAAGTATATTTCAAAAGAAATAAGTACTGATACATAGGAAAAAAAAGAAATAAAGAACAATAAAGGAGGTTTCAGATTGATGAACAATCCATTGCAATTATTTTTTAAGGAATTTGAAGAAGGTTTCATTTTCTATCTTGCAAGACAGTATCAAATGGTTAAGTTGAACTAATAAAATCCACTTATTCAAGAATAGTTTATTGGCTGATCCTCCATGACTTTTGTAGACTTCAGACTTGAAATATCCATAATTGTTAGGTAATATTCATTAAAAAAAATGTTTAAATTGTTATTATAAATATGAACATTTATGAGAAATTTTCTGTGAATAAAAAAGATAGTGATTTTACAGAAGAAAATACTATAATAAAATGTAAAAAATAAATTACAGAATACTGTTATAATTTATTGACACATTAAGAAAAACACATTAAATGTAAAAAAAAATCTCAACCTTTTCCATCCGGGCTTAGGACCGGCATTGGCGGTTATAAAAATTTTTTGTATAATATTACCTCTAGAAAATTTGTTGGATTTATTGTGAGACATTGTGATATATAAATTGTTCTTGCGAAGAAGAAAATATTTAGAACATTAGAAGAATTAACTTAGAGAAAAGTTTATTCGAGTTAAAATATGATTTAATAAAGATTTAACATTCAATCCCTCAAATATTAGTTCTTAATTCTATACATAGGCTTGCAATTTTACTTCCAAATGTAGATCAGTTCTTAGTTCTATACACAAATACATCAGTTGATTTGTAAATGCATACATATATATGATTAATAGAATTAATTAAATGGCAAGGCAACGAAAAAGGTTAGAGACAAGGAAATGGAAGATTAAGTTAATGAAAAATTAGTCAGATAGTGACAATAGATGTTAAAATAATCTTAAGAAAAAAGAATTATAGGGAAAGATACAAATTCAAAGAAGACTGTTCCTCAAAATGGTTCCTGGGTTATAATAAGTGTAACTTTGAAGAAGATTAGTAAAAGAGGAATTAGAGAAACTGAAGCTTGAACTTAAGATCTTGATAAGCTTATACTACGAGAGTACAACCAATGGAGCCAATGGAGCCTTAATTGGCTCATATACAAATCCATTCAGTTGCACTATATGTGAGGATATAGATTTTTTGTTAATGCTGAAATTTTTTTTTTTTTTTGAGATTCAAACCGTTGACACAATACAAATGAAATGAAGAATGAAATGTAAAAAGAATATTCTAATGATAAAATCATTTAACAAATAACTTCAATCCTAATAATTCTTCCCTTCATTAAAAAGTTTTACATAATGACAAATAAATTTATCTTTATGATAAATAATATCTGAATGGGAAAGTCCATTGATGAAGGAGAAAAATGCAGGCTTAAGATCTCACACATGTTATAAATAAATCAATTGCTAGATGATAGATTTTAAAGGATTGAAATAAAAGTTTATATTAGAAAAATATGAGCATAATGGAATCATAAATATCAATGTAAATGTGTGCACGTGCATTTTAAAATGTATCAGTTTAATTTCATTATATTCAGTTGGGAGGCCTCATCATAAATAAGAACAAACATTTGATGGGTGACACTGCATCGGTTGCATGAGAAGAAAACCCAAGCAATCCATGATGCAGTTGCCTAACATCATATTCATCTTTCTCTCCCTCCCTCTCTCTCTCCCATGTAATGGATAGTAGGCTTTCATTTTTTTAGAGTGAATGGTCAACGTCTAGACACAATTTTGATGTTGGCAATGTAGTATAAGTATAATTTCTTTATTTTCCCGGCAGAATGGGGGTTTTATAATGGGTAACGATGATAATGATTGCTTTCAAGAGGCCTTTAAAACTAATAATACTCAATGTACACGCTGTCGCAAAATCCTAAACTTAAATAGCAGTAAGTAAAAAATTTCTTTGTTGAAAAACTGTCAATTGAGAAGAGGAAAATAGCTACATCTGTTGTTAATGGATAATGCCCATCCATATGAAATTATTTTTTAGTATGGAAATACTTGAAAAAAAAATGGATTTTGCAATACACTTATCAGAACTCAGATTTAGTTTTCTGATTATATCATTAAGGTGACAATCAGAGAAGAATCCCTGTCAGATAAATTTCCATTAATTACATGTTGCAAGTCAAACATTGTTAACTACAACATGTAAACAACTTATCTGATAAATTCAAGTAAAAATTCTTCTCCACATTCTAAATATTAGCTATAGAAGAAATGGAGAGGAAGATGAGGAAGTGTTTGATTGAAAAATATGTAGTTTTGAAAAAGATTTAATTTTCTTTGAGAAATTTTTAATTTTAGAATCGAACACTTATTATGAATGATATATCACCTCGAAAGGTGAACATATCATTCTCTAATAGGTTCATATTATAAAATTTTAAATTTATCCCGATTATCATAGTCAAACTCAAGGAGAAACAACAGATGATCCCGGAGGATCAAAGTGATGTTTGATTGAGTGTTTGATTATAATGATCGGGATAGGAGATCATCAATTATATAATCATAATCTTGATAATATAATGATATATCTTTTCAGAGAAAGAGGATATCGTCAAATATCAATCATTTACAAATGACAATAATGATCGTTGACTCTTGAGTTTCCCAAAAAAAAGTTAATTGAGGTTTTGAAAACTTGATTTTGAAAGTTTAATCTGGGTTTCTAAATCTCCTATGAGTGCAAGCCCTCGTAGTTAATTACATCGTAGGACACCATAATTTTCCTATGAATACTCTCGATTAAAATAGCGATACAAATTTTATTTAAGATTTTCAAAGATTGATGTCAAAGGAGGTAAGGCTTGAAAATTTCAAATAGGAATGGTTCAAGGTTGAACACTTATTTTTGGAGTCAAAGGAGGAAGGGTAGGAGGTGCTTGGGATTCTGAATTACTTTAGAAGCACCCCAGCCTATCCTAACTGTTGGGCTTGAATTTGATTGAAAGATATATTTAATTTGAATGAACAATTTTATTAGAAGGTTGGGATTCAAATCCCGAAAGTTGAGGTCTTATAGCCCGAGCTTGCCTCAGAACTGAAGTCTAAAGTGGTACTGGAAATCAGTGACCCAGAACCTAGCTAATACAATACAGGATCTGAACTTACCCCGACTAGATTGGGGAGCCAGCTAAACCACCTAAATGCTTCAAAACTATGAATCTGGTCATCTATGAAAGATTGGGTAGGGACATTATTTAAGATAAGTTTTTGAGAATAGGGCCGACATCTAAAGTAGATCCTTAATTGTCCCTTTGACTTATATTGGGTATTTGATGCTTAAGCTAAAATGCAATTAAAGACTTATACTCAATTTTAATTTATTGATAATGCGATGCATGTTAATTGACTCAAATGCTTAAATCAAATATGAAGTAATTTTTAAAAGGCTTAAAAAAGATTTTTCCCTAAAAATTGCACAGATCCTCTTGACAGAACTGCACCCTCATAGGCTAGGTGGTCTACTTGAACCCACAAGTGGGGAGGTGCCTAACAAGTGGAAAGAAGATGCAACGAATATGTAATAAAAAACTCTTGGTAGTCCCGGGCTTACTTCTTAAGATGTTAGAGTTTCTGGATGAGCTTAAAAGTTTTAATTTTAGTTAAAGTAGAAATAGTTTATTCATACCCTCACGAGCATCCAATCGGGTTTCAGGCTAAATCAAAATCGACATGCAAGAATCATCAAAAACTATAAAATGCAAGCAATCCTAATATCACAATCAATATCAAATAATTAATCAAATAATCAAATCAATTAAATTTAATACTTAAATTGAAAGTCCATATGACAAGTGACACTTAATTATATAACCCAGGGTATGTAGGAAAAGTAAAGTGGCCAGGTACCACTTACTACAACTCGAATTCTACTCCTAAGACTCAAGTGACTTTGAGAATGGATATTCTCATTCTTCACTTCCTTGTCCTTCTGTGAGGCTCATTGGATCGTCGGGTCTGGATATCCAAGTGAAAAGAAACTCCCCCTCGAAAGGGGTGTTATCTTTTCTCCTTGGGTATTTGAAAGATCATCCTAATTTGGATCTCCAAATGGAAATGGACTCTCCCCTAAGGGATGTCCCTTCCTCTTTGGATTCCAAATTGGATACTTAAGCATCCCATTCTTAAAGCACTTTAAACATTACAACACAATTTCAAATTACATCAATTGAAATTAAAAATCTAGACTCAAGCCACCTTCAGGGTTATCCTAAGCAGTTATAATTTAAAACATCCCAAGCAATTATAATTAATCTCTAACAGTTAATTAATTAAAAATACTCAAATTTACAGCCATGTTTGGTCATACTCTTTTTAATTTAAAGGGGGATATAAGTGTTCTGGAGCACCTATACAATTTAATATTTATAATTTTGCCCCCTTTATTTTATTGCCTTGTATGAGCATGGTCATATATATAAGATTAAATTAGTACAAATCATCTCTAATCTAGGGATAGATCTAACACACAATCAATCATATCACAGAGTGCGGTAATTAAATAAATAATCAATCAATTTGCTTAAATCTAACAACCAGCATGCAATGAAAACCATAAAAAACCTAGCACGCACAAGTAGCAGAAATGTAAACATAGGCCTAGCCTAATACTAGAGTTGGTTGTCCTAGCAAATCATCTAAAGTGTGTGAGGCAGGCTGTGTGGGTTGGATGTGTCCTATAAAGGGCATTTAATTAAAGTTATTTGACGTTCTGATTGGTTGAAAGACTTTAGAGAGATTTTAATTAAAATTTAAATCTTAATAATTTAAAATTAATTTTAAGATTAATTTAAATTATTTATTGGAAACCACTTTTATTGCTCACCAAGGCCGTGAAGTTTATTTCACATTCTTTGAGGCTAATTTAATAGCCTCGTAGGCCTGGGTTACCCAGTGGTACTCGATATAGTTAAATGATTTGATTTGGTTTAAGACTGGAAGGTTATTAAATTTTAATTAAACTTTATTTATTGCTCATTTTAAGAATTGAATTTTATTTAAGTTTTCTATCAATTAGTTTGTGGCGTTGTGCCACCATGCTCGAGGAATAAAGCCTCCTAAGGACACGTAGCCCCGCAGCCAGGAGTAGTCCAGCCTATAAACTTAATTGATATAATTTGATTAAGTGTTTTAGTTTTAGTTAGATCATTAATAATCCATTAATTTTAAAGTTTAAACACTTCTTTGAATTCATTTGTGATGTTGTGCCACCAGGCTCGAGAAACAAAGCCTTCATAGGACATGTATCCCCATAGACCGGAGTAGTCTAGCCTAAAAACTTATCTTTAGAGTGGTTATTATATATTATGAGATTGGTTAAGTGATTTAAATATTAAATTAATATTTTCTAGAATTTAAAGTTAATTATCAATTTTTTGCATTTTTTGGATTATTTTAATCATTTAATTAAGGGATCGAAAATTAACTTTTTGATTCAGCTTGATTTCTCAAAAGTTAGTATTTTTATAAAATATTAAACCTTAATACGATCAGTTAGACTATAAGTATGCTAGATTTAGATTTTTCTATATTTTATTATGACGGTTTGAAGATTTGACTTGATTTTGATTTAACTTTGACCGAATTGTTGACTTTTTGACTTTGACTGATTTTTGAAAGTTTAATATTTTTGATAAATACTAGATGGTAATTGAAGTTGAATGCCTTTGAGTTTGACTGATTTGGAATTTATTTGAATTACTTATGAATTTTTAAAGTTTAAGGTATTTATTGAATTATTTAATTAGTTTGATTAAGGGGCTTTTTTATAATTTGAATCCAAATGAATTCCAAACTTCTTGAAATCACCTCTAAAGACCAGAAATGATCTAGGGAGGGATTATCAAGTGTTTAAGAATTTTTGGGAATTTTTAATTATTTTTAATTAATTAAATTAATTAAATATTAAATTTCAATTAAAATTAAATAAACCTCAAGTTTGATGTCCAGTTAAAGGGATTTTATTTTTCTTTGATTAAGGGTTTGATTCTAGTCAGTTAGAGGTATTATGTGTATTTTTTAGATTTAAATTTGATTTATTATAATTTTTGAGTTTAGATTTTTAATTAAGGGTTTAAGCTTAAGTGATTTAATTGAGGGGCTTCATGATTTCAAAAGTCAGCGGGGATTTTTATTAAGGCTGAGAATGTCACTAAGTTTGAATGTTTAAAGATTCAAGTCAACAGGAGGTGTATCCTAATTACTATATTTTTTTAATTTCCCTAAACAAGGTCCTTAATTATTGTCCTTAATGACACTAGGTTTAAATGGGTTCAAATCAAAGTAACTAAACCCTTGGCTTAACATATATGAGTACACAAACACAATCACAATTAAATTCCTAAATCTAGGAGAGCCCTAAGACTAGGTGTGAGTGTGTGCACACTAAGCATGCAAATCAAGAAATAACTTAATTAATTGGAAGATTAACCAATTAGCAATTAGCAAGGCAATTGTTCATTGATTAATCATTAATCCCCACTATTTCTATTCAAACATGCTTAATCTAAGTTTAAAACTTCAAGGGATCTCTCAATGTTTAAGGATTTAAAATGCATATAATTTTAAAACAAATCTTAATATATATATATATATATATATATAAAATCAAAAATATTTTGAGAGATCCTCTGATTTTTAAGTTATTTGAAAATAATTTTTAATTTTTAAAATAATTAATATAATATTTAATTAAATATTAATCAAATATTAAAATAATTGAATATTTAAAATTATTTGAAATTAATTAAGTTTTTAATTTTGAAAATAAATTTAAATTAAAATTCCTAATTTTCTAAAAATTTCAAAGTATTATATGTATTTTGATGAATTAAATATAATTTATATTAAATTTTTGAAATTTAAGATAATTAAATTATTTAAATTAATTTTAAAATTAATCAATACTTAAAATATTTTTAAATAAAATTTAATTAAATATTAATTACTTCTGAAATTAAAAAAAATATTTAAGATAATTTTATTCAATTTTCCAAATTTATTTTAATTTATTTTTAATTAAATATTAGTTAAATATTTAAATATTTAAATAGTTAACATTTCATTCGAAAATGAATAAAATGATTTAAAACACTTTTAATTTTAAATTCAGATATTTTAAATTTTAAATGATTTGATATCAAAATATTGATTAAGATTCCTTTTTAATCAATTTGAATTTAATTTAAATTTTGTTTAAAAATATTTGAAGTCTAAATTAATTAAAAATTTAAATGTTTAAAAAATAATAAACATTTAAATTAATTTAAAAATAATATTAATATAAATTTGAGATATTTTCTAAAAATCAGAGATTATTTTGAGGTATAGTAATTAAAAGTTAAAAAAAATTAACATTTTTTGTTAAATATTATTTAAAATTATTAAATATTTAAAATTCTTAAATATTTAATATTAATAATAATTTAAAATTCATATAATATTTTAAACTAATATTAATTTTAAATTAAATGATTTAATTTTTTGAAAATAATGATGTATTATATTGACTTTTAGGATTAATATTTAATTTATTATAATTATTTGAAGTAATCTGAGTTTAGAATATAATTAATAATAAATTTTGGCGGCAACGGCGCCACGTGGCTCGACAGGATTTGTGAGCTCAATATCACGCGGCTGCTGGCGGGATACGTGGCAGCGTCGGATTCACCGATCCAGAAAAGCGCAGTGGCGGCAATCATTTGTAATGATTGCGCCGCCGCGCAACCATTGCAAATGATTGCAAAGGCGGTGCGGAAGGTTTCCGAGGCCACTTATCCACGTTGGCTTGGATTCTTGCCGTCTGATCCTCTGTTGTTTTGAACGGATGGCTTTGATCGAGTCAGACGGGGATCTGATCAAAGGAGCAGATTGAGTGGTTAGGATCAGCCGCGGATTGACCATTGATTAGAAGATCAATGGTCGAAATTTTGTATGCCTGAACCAGGCTACGAACGTGCCCTAGACTCCATTTTTTGGCTCGTTCTCAAGATCAGGTGAATGAAATCAATTAAAATTTTAAACCTAAACTAAGATTATGAACAGAAATGATGTGGAGGTAATTTTAAGGCTTAAAATGCACTTAATACAAAGTTATTTAAGCTAGTGTATCTTAGGCTAGGGTTTAGGATTATACTTAATCCACTCAATGGATTCAGGAGATTAAAGATTCTCAGAGCTTGTTGACTGTCCACCCAAGTTTTCCTTGTTAAACTCGTGGTCTGAAACGCGCTCGATCGAGAGGATTAAGCCTTGGACAAAAATCTTGCTAAAGCCGCCGGGAAGCTGTCACTAGCGAGGTTTGACCAGCTGGATTTTGGTCGGGAAAGCTTGAGGGATTGCTGGAGAACTCAAACGAATTAAAGTTTGGCTTTGGGAAGGCTTGAGTGGAGAGAGAGTCTAGGTTGAAGAATGAGGCTCAAATTTATCTTTTGCCCTATTCAAAAGCTCCAGGTCAATATGGACTGTCCTGATGCATTTGGAAGCTTCCCTAGATACATGCCACATGTCCCAAACAGTTAGAGAGCAGGGGAATAAAAGGACGCAAGGACATGCCACATGGAAAGGTCTCTTGGTCTCATTTGCACATGGGAGTATTAGGGGTTAAACCAAGGATTATAAAGACTTTTAGAAGTCTCTAGAGTATGGTTAAATGGCTGGAGTGAGCTGGGTTTTGAATATAATGGGTTGGATTAGTCCTAGGGAGTGGTTTGACCATCTAGAATCCCTTCCAAGCATTTGTTGATTGTTTGACTGGTCAAACAGTCAACTCATGCTTAGGTGGACATGGGGAGAGCATGGTTAGCTGCTTGGAATTAATTCCAACAGGTTTGTGGGAATATGTTAATTCATGAGCAAATTAAAGAGGTTTGACCAAGTTTTGACTACTCCCTAGCCTTGGTTTGACTCTTTGACCAGTCCAAAGGCACTTGGACTGCTGAGGTGGTAGTGAAGGGGTCCTAGAGAGCTGCTCAAAAGGTTTGAATGGGCTTAGATGTGTTGGAAGTTAAAGAATTGAGGTTTGGATACATCTACATGAATGAGGGAAAGTTTGACCAAGTTAAAATAGGTTGATTTGATCTAACCAACCATAACTCAATTCATGTTAAGATTAGACACATTCAAACTATAACTTGAGATTGGATTAAGGGCTTGAGATGGGCTTGATTAAAATGGAGATTGAATTGACTAAAATATAGAAGTTTGACCAAATCTAGAGAGTTGACTTGGTCAAATCTATATTAACGTGACTCAAGTCAGGTTTGAAATAAATTCAAAATATCCAATTGAGTGGATCTTGATGATTTAAGATCTTGCTTTGAGATTTGAATATATGTGGTGAATGGAGCTTATATTGACTTGATTTGACCATACATGGGTATGGTTGACCAAGTCAATTACTGACTTGGTCAAGGGGTCCAGTCAAGTCCAAATCACTAAGGCAAGTGATCGGAGGAGTTTGAATAAGTTTGAAATTGATCTAAAGCTTGATTGGGTGTAAATATGCTTAAGGGTTGATTGGGTCAACCAGGTTAACCATGATCTGGGTTTAGGCTCAGCAGATTTGGTTTAACATTTGAAACATACTGGAAGTGGTTGCATTCAATTTGGAGATCATTTGATCCAAGGTGACTATTCACACCCCTAAGGGGTATTTTGGTCATTTTGACCCCTGGTCAACTGGGGGTCAAAATGAGCCTAAAAAATATAGTTTAATGCTTAATATGACATAATTAAGGGTCGGGAAGTGATTGGAGGCTTTGGAGAAAGCTCCAAGATCAAAATCCACTAGGTGGTAGGTCTAGTGGCATAGGCCGTAAATATTTGAAGATTTTACAGCCTTTGGATTGTAATTCAGTTTTTGAGGTTTAAGACCTCAGAATGGGCTCAAATTTGGAGGGTTTCCTTTAGGGACATGACCTATCAATGTGCAATTGATAGACTCTGAATTATAGGTCATTTAACTGGGGTTTGAAGTGTTTGAAAATTCGTTGGAAAAGGCTTTCAAAACTCAGACCTTTAGCCTTGGATTTGGATTGAATTACTAGATTTAAACTAGATTTCGGGTTTGAATATTTGTAATTTAATTACCCAAATCATTGATGGTCATTTGAATGATCATAAGTGATTGGATAGGGTTGAATTTAGATGGGAAGCTAGATCAAGGTTTGATCTGGGATTAAAGTCTAGAAAGGCTTGAAACTTAGATAAGTCTGGGGTCTGGATTGATTGAAGATTGAATTGATTTAATATTTGAATTGATTGAAGTCTATATTGATTGAGGATCAGGATTAATTTAAAGTTTGAATGGATTTGAGATCTGGATTGACTTGGATTCATATTGAACTAAAGTCTAAATTGATCAGAAGCTGGGATTATCTTGAGATCTGGATTGATTTAAGTTTTGAATAAGTTGATTTAAAGTCTGGGTTGATCTGGAGTCTGGATTAATCCTAGGGCCTGAAGTCTAGGAGAATCCTAGAGTTTAGAAGTCTTAAGGTCTGGGGTCTAGAATGATCCTAGGATCTAGAAATCCTAAGGTCTGGGATCTAGAATGATCCTAGGATCTAAAAATCCTCAGATCTAGGATCTAGAAGAATCTTAGAACCTAAGTAGATCACAAGGTCAAGATTAAAAGGATCCTAGTGTCTAAAATAGATCCTAAGGTCCTGGATAGGTCTGGAGATTGGATTGAACCTAAGATTTGATTGGAACCTAGGGCCTAGATTGATCTAGAACCTGGGTTGGATCCTAATGACCTCATACAAAAAATGAGGTCAACAGGAAGTTCGTTCCATTTGGGCGTGCGAACGAGAGGGAAAAGAGCAAAAATTTTGCTGTGGAATCTATTAGTTTATGTTAATTTTATCCATTAGTGTTTTGTGCATCAATCTTAAGAAGAAAATAGATAAGATGATGAAGAAGAAAATAGAGAAAAGGAAGGAAAAAAGTAGAGAAGAAGAAGGGAAGAAAGAGAAAAAAAAGAAAAAGTAGGGGAAAATGATAAAGAACAAAATAAAGAAGAAGAAGAAGAAGAAGAAGAAGAAGAAATAGAGAGGAAGATGAGGAAGGAAAGGAGGAGGAAGAAAAAGAATAAAGGAAGAAGAGGAAGAAGCAAGAAGAAGAAACAGGGTAGAAGTTACCTGTGCGTGAGAGAGGGCCGGCAACAGGGCAGGCTTCGGGTCACGTGAGAGAGGGGGAGGCAGTCGTCTGGGGCTTGCGAACGAGAGGGAGAAGACAGCGGGAGAGTGAGAGTACTAGGAGAGATTTCTATCATATAAGAAAGGTGAAGGGGAAAATTTGTTTGCGAAGTGATGTGATGATACAAATAGTAAAAAAAAAAGTAAAGGGAGATTATTTATTTATAGTTTGGAATGTATGATCAAGATATAAAAAAATAATGGGAGATGATTTATTAAGCGATTTGAAATGTACGATCAAGATGTTATATGTGGAAATTCACAAGTGACCATTATAATAGTATTATAGATATGCACATTCAAGAGAGGAAAAATTATTTGGAATGATGAAGCTTAATTTTGATGTCTCATATAGTGCTTGCTGCTTATTAGTTTTTTAGTATTGCTTTAATAAATCTAGAAAATAATTGGAGAAACTAATCAAAATAGAGGCATAAAAAATGAATGAAATGCAACTCTAAATTTAAACAAAAATCTATACTACTACAAAAAATTTGTAGCAAGAACACATAAGATAGAGAAAGTACATTTAACAAACATTAAGAGTTATAACCAAATTAGCACAAATACTTTAATGAACATTCAAGAGTTACAACTAGATTAATACTTTTCATCAAACTGCAGTTAGATTGAAACAATGAGATGCATTCAAGAACATGATTATCAAATAATATAGAGTGATAGAAAAATACATATAATTTGAATTCAGCAAGCAATCTAATTACTCCAAATAGGCCATCAGTTCTCTGTAGAAATCCTAGAAGTAAGCAATATCCCTAAATGAAAACACAAACATAAAAACCCCACTTCTACAAATCTAGAAGAAAACAAGATACGATCAACCATATATGTCCTAGTATAAGACAGACTTCTCCACTCAAGAAGATCATAATCTAGCTAAATGTGGTTCTAATGTTAGAAAAAGATATTTGTGACTACATATCAGACCTGAATCCAATATTTTAATTAACAGAAGTTTAAGATTCTTAACTATCAAATAACACCTTTAGTTCAACCATTTGGCATAAGATATTTATCTAAATTATAGCAATATTTAGTATTTTATAACTGCAATTGATTATAGTACAAGTGATAGTATTTACTATCAATGATAGTATGATGCGACAATTCTCACCATTCAATTGTAAAAAATTGACAAATATCCTACTTGAACAACACTTTATACCTTCATAACATATTTTTTTTCGAGATCATCAACATAAATAAAGTCAATTCTTTATTCAACTTACTATAAGAATGAACCTCTGAGACAAGAAACGTAGATAGACACAAGGTCTTTTGACCAATCCATGAATAATAGAAAATCCATATCATTATGAAATTATATAACTACACACACCATGGTGGAATATTTTGCTTTTAATTAAACTATTCCTTTTCATGATCCTGTAGCTGCAAGGTTTTTAGTTAAGATAATCAGATTTCTAAACCTGAATCCATCTTCTATAGCACATCTTCACGATAAAAAAATCCATAAATGAAAAGAAGAACTCTTTATTTTTCTAAAAGTTTGTCCAGTTTGGTCCATCAATTGAAATCACTACGCCTTTTTAAAACTCAAACATAAATATCAATATATCAGTCATAGATGCACTATCTAGCTATTTGTTTGAATCGAAAATTTTCTAAATTCTTTATCAATATAAAGCTATTTATAAACAAATTTTGTCATAGAAATAACAAATTATAAAACTAATTTAGGGTAAAATATAATCATCACCTTTATCCACAAGTGCTAAAACTCACTTCTTCCTCCAAGAATTCTCAACACAATTTATATATAGAAACTATATTTTCATTTCATATGTTTCTTAGATCTTTTAAACTTGCTTGCTTCCATGGCTGATGCAGATTTAATTGTAGAGTTTGTGGCATCGATCAAGCAATAAAATACACATTGTGCTATGGCAATGAAAGTGGACATGTGAGAAATCTCCTCATATTCTAAAATTATTTTCCATGAGAACAGAACTTAGTTATGCTATTAAACATGCAATTTAGTCAGGCAATTTGAAAAAGCAAAATTAGAAAGCACCCATCATTAGAAAAAAAAAGAGATTATGATATTAATTAGCAATATAATGCTAACTGAAGCATCAATCATAGAAGCAAACTTATAAGAAATTGCAAATTTTATAGGCATAATAATAAAGTATTATTTTTTTATCATATAAGTATTATTTTTTTTGATTTATTGATTATTTATAATATAATGGATGGTCAAGATAATTAAAGAAGAAATAAAATGGATGGTCAAGATTTACTGGGAAGGAAACTCAAGTGCCTTTTATAATAGTAGTAGTAGTAATAGTATATATATATAAGTCATGTCCCAGCTAAGTTATACACATTTTGAAGCCTCAAAATGAGTTTAAAGATGAAGTCACGATACAAACAATAATTGGAATGATATTCTAGTTCACCCTTTAATTTAAGTTGACAAGTGTTTTCCTAAAAGATGAGATATATTCTTTAATATTTCTTATTTTTGTGAAAAGAAAAATCTGATCAGTAGCTATTAAGAATAGATAGAGCACAATATCAATATAAAAAGATATTTACAATGGTTCAGTAGTTGAAATCTATAAATTAAAAAAATTTAGATCAGTATGCAGCTCCAATACTTCTCCTTTCTTTTGATAATCAGTTCAAAAATAGATGAAAAGAAGTCAAAAAAGAAACATATGAAAATATAAGAGGTCCGAGATTACTTGCTGAAACAAAACCACTGTTGGCACCAAAAAGACTGCAATATATTTAGAGGGTTTTTTATGCAATGAGTGTAGGATTGCAGTAGCATCATAGTAATGAATGTCTTCCCATCCCTTGCATCATATTTTCCTTTTTAGCCTTAGCAAGTGCTTCGAGCTGGTAACTGCTAGGAGCCATTGGTCGACTCAGATGATAATTGAAATGAAGAATAAAACAGAAAAATAATCGACGATCACCTTGTGTGTGAATCTTTCTGGTTCGAGAGGAGGCTCATCTGAGCATATGACCTTTAGGAGCATTCAAAGCCTTCGTTCACCTTCACTAGTTGGTCCTTCAACATTTCCTATGTCATCTCGCAGGTTGAAAAAGAGCAAATCTTATCTGAAGGCAAAGAAGCTCCTTTTAGTGACTCTTTAAAAACTCCTTATGTGAAGCCGATGGGAGGCGAATAAGGTGAAGGAGGAGGAGAAGAAGGAGAGGAGTTTAGAAAGAGTGGAATGCGAAAGAAATACATGACAGTAAGAAGCGATATAAGTGAAGTTAAAAAAATTCAAGACACCAAAATATTTGAAGAAGAAACCTACCGTCGGAGGCGAGGGCTGGGCAAGCCGAAGAATTAAAGAGGAGCAATTCATAACAGAATTTAGCCTAATAAATTAAAAATTTATTACGAAGGAAGCCCAATTGGTGGCTGAGAGGAGTGAGGTAGGGCAAGCCGAAGAGATAAAGAAGCAAATCGTGAAATAGGGAAAGCCCAAGAGAAAAACTGAAGAAATCGTGTGAAAATTTATTAACAGCGGAAGAAGTCGAATCAGAATTGGTGTATGTGTAATTGGAAGGAAGGGATAACGGTTTAGAATTTATTATATAGAATAAATATTAAAATTAATAATTTTATGATATTTTTAAAATTATAAAATAGAATGAAGGGTCAGGATAATTTTTTATGAATAAAATGAAAGGCTAAGATTGTATGTGGGTGGAAACTCAAGCCCCTTTTATAATAGTAGTATATATTATATTTAAATTGTTAAAAGTGGGTTTCAAAGCTGACTATTATTTTTTTAATGATTCTTTTATGGCTTAAATTGGCAGTTTAGTTCTGAAGTTATACTCTAATTGCCTTTTAACATAGAAAACTACAAAGTTTTTGTTGTTGGAATGATTTATTAAATTTTATTTGATTTATTATAATTTAAATTAATGTGTATAATGTGAGAAACAAAATAATGTATTGTATGTATTTTTTTAATGATTTTAACATTACAGATAGGCTATATACACTTAATTGATATTAGGTGTACGCTCATATTTGTTCGGATCGATTTAATGAAGTCATGATGTGTGATACACTATCAATAATTCAGCTGAAAGGTATGAAGATCGATGCAATATATATGTTAAAAAATTTTGAAATAAAACTCAAATCCATTTGAACTTCGATCTCAACAAATTTGTAATCAAATTAAACGTCTCGAGTTTTTTAATGCTGCCACTTTCTTTTTCAGACTAAGCTTGTAGGTTCTCTAACTCAATTCTTTCTAAACTTACATGACATAGATAGCTCACTTTTTGACCATCTCTATCAGTTAACGTAGTGCCTGCCTTTTTTACAGTCTTTCTCCAAAGTGCCTTTTCTTTTATCACATATAGATTTCTCTCCTTAAGACATTTGAGCCATTAAGACAAATGCACATACACATCAAATACACAAACTTTGAACCTAAGACCTCTTGGTTTGTAGCCAAAGCCAACTAACAGACCAAGTTGGGCTACATTTTATATTTCTCTTTTGCTCGATTTTGTGTAGAACATGACACATGCCCAAAGGATTACAGTGGATGTTATGATTTGTGCAAATCTGTTCGTTTCAAGTGAATTCTAATACAAGTTATTTTTGATGATATCAAAAGCCTATTGTTTGTTTTATTCTTCTCCTAACAAATATTAGAATTTCTTTTTGTGTGTACTAACATGTTTTTTAGGAAATTTATACTCCAGATTTCTGAAGACTTCAAGTTCATTTATTAATGTTTACTATAAGTGAAGTCTGTATTTTTATTTTCTTGAGTCTGAGAGAGTGTGATTGTAAGTTGGATAACTGTGCACACACACACAATGGGGGAGTGAAAAACTTAATTTTTAGAACTGATCGTACAGTACGATATTGGATCGTATAGGATGATCTGTATTATATGTCCTCCACAACGAACCTGTCTGCTTGGAAATTTTTTCTAAGTTCAGTTCGTACAGTACGATATAGAATTCGTACAGGAGATTTTGAGGTACGAACGACTCTGAATTAGGTTCGTAATGGATCGTACGGGATGAATTATTCATTTTTTAAACTATTCGTACAGTACAAAATAGAATTTGAACATGAGATTTTGAGGTACGAATGTCTCTGAATTAGGTTCGTATTGGATCGCACGGGACCAATCGTTCATTTTTTGAACTATTCATACAGTACGAAATAGAGTTCATACAGAAGGTTTTGAGGTACGAATGGCTCTGAGTTAGGTTCGTTTGAGATCATACATGATGAATCGTTCATTTTTTGAACTATTCATACAGTACGAAATAGAGTTCATAGAGAAGGTTTTGAGGTATGAACGGCTCTGAGTTAGGTTCCTATGGGATCATAAGGAATGAATTTTTCAATGATTTGAACTATTCATACAGTATGATGTGCGATCGTACGGAATGATCGGCAAGCGTGAAACTTGAAATTTTTAGTTTTTGGACGGTTTTTCTTGTCCTAAGTACTTAAGGGTCTTAAAACTGACTGAAGAAAAGATCCTTCTACGAAAATTTTTCTTGAGAGTGAAAGGGAGAGTGATTAGGAGAGTGTTTGAGAGAAAGTGTTGAGAGATTCTTGAGGAGAAAATTGTAAGGGGATTCACAAGATTATCCAATAGTGAGGATCTCAGTGTTTGTACTTTAAGCATCTTCTAATCTCCTTGGAGGCTCTTGCAAGCGAATTGTTCGAGAGGTTTCTAGTTCTCTACCATCACTTGGAGGGTGAAAAAGGATGTTCGGTTCTCTGCCATCACTTGGAGGATGAAAAAGGACATTTGCTTCTCTACCGACACCAGGAGGGTGTGAAAGAACAAATTGGTTCTCTGCCTTCACCAGGAGGGTGAAAAAGGATGTCGGTTCTCTGCCGCACCGGGATTTGGTGGAAGAGAGTTTGTAAAGGCTTCTCTGCCTTACTGTGGGGGCTAAAGGAGTGTCACTTTGATATAGCGCAATACCTAAAAAAGGAGTCTCTAGGGAGTGGATGTAGGTTTTGTTTGACCGAACCACTTTAAATTCTGGTGTTCACTTTTCTGTTCTTATTTTACTTACTACATTTTCTTACTGCACTGCGTTTTATTTTTCTGTGGTTGAAAAGCATAAAAATTTAACTCTGTTCGTACAGTACGAATTATGATCGTACAATACGATTTACTTTATATTGTGTTAAAAATATTTCTAAAATTCCAAGAGAATTTTAAAAGTACCAATTAACCCCCCCTCTTGGTTAGCCTAGAGACAAATTAATAGGTCTAACAATCTATTCGCTCTTTTAGTGGAAAAGGTTGTCAGGAAGTAATTGAAGAAAAAGTTATAAGTGAGAAAATATAAAAATAGATGCTCCAACAAAAAGGAGCGAGCTTAAATGAGCCAAAAATAAGGCTTCCAGAAGGAATACAAAAATGAAGAAACCAAAATAGGGCAAAATAACAAGGATAAAGGAAAGCCCCTATCAAAAAGGACTCATATAAAATATGAATAAGAAGAAGTTAGTAAAGGAATCCCTTGGTTGCTCGAAGGCCCTCCAAAGGGAACCACATCATCATCCAAGAGGGGGCCAAAAACTTCGCAGTAGCAGAAAGAATAACAGAGTTCAGCAAACAAGCAGCTGCCAATATAGGAGATCCAATAGCTCATGACCAAATTTCCACTAGCAGATTATTGAAAAAACCACCATTTTGATATTGAGGCAAACAAAAGTACTGCTATTTGCCAAGTTACCAAAATGCCACTCATTTCTTTCTTTCCAAACATAATATATAGTGCAACAAGTGATAAGGAAGTAAAAACTTTTAACCCCATTAGAGGTATTGCTATGCTCATTAATCCAATCCAAGAGTTATAAAAGAGTAGGCTTGAGAAGCATACAACTAGCACGAGGGATGAGAGCGGTCAAGATAGAAAAAGAGTAGTTGCAAAAAAATAGGTGCCCAGCAGTTTCATTGGATAAGTGGCATAACGAGCATGTCAAGTCCATATGGATGTTTCGTTTAAGTAGAGCATCAGCAATTTTAAGGCCACCCATAAGTGTCATCCAAGCATAGACTGAGTATCTTAAGGAATAATGTTTACGCCAAATAAAACTTGCCCAAGAATAATGAGGTAAAGATTTATAGAATTCATTGACATAATCTCCAAAAAATCCCTCACCTGAAGATCCCCATAGTAAACAATTACCATCAGTGTCACAAATAAGAACCTTAAGAATTTCATCAACAATGAACAAAGGAAAAGTTTCAGGTAGAGCCCAATAATTCCCTATTATAAACTACTTGGTCAGCACATTAGGACTGATAGTCTGAAGCAAACAAGTAGCAGAAGGGAAGTCAGCCAGAGAGGCCCAATTATACCAGTGATCCGAAAAGAATGATATGTGGGAATGAGGGATAATTCTAAATTTGAAACAATTTTTAACTTGGGCAGCAGTACTACAGATAGATCTCCAAAAATTTGAAGCATTAAGGGGACAATGCTTCCAAGGTGAAGAGTATCTATTGATCAACCAAGAAGAGAGAGGAGAATTACAATTTTAAAACTTGTAGATAATAGAGCAGTTATATACAAATTGCAATGCTTGAATGGAGTGAATACCAAGGCCACCAAGGTGTTTTGGCCTGTAAACATTATCCCAAGAAATCAAGTGAAGCTTTTTAGAGGCAGTCATGTCACCAAAGAACAGGAATTTCTAGGCCAGTCTCCTAATATTCTTAATGATGGCTTTGGGTATAATCGAACCCTTGATCCATTAGGCAATCAAATTTAGAATAGTAAATTTAATAAATTGCAAATGACCCCCAAAGGAGAGGAGATTATCCTTCCAACCAGACAGCTTGCGAGTAACACTTTCCATAAGCGGCATAAAATCTGCAATTTTAAGCCTTTTGAATGAAATAGGTTTTCCTAGATAAGTGATTTGAGTGCCATGGTTGTACAACCCAAGGGCTTGGAAAGTACCATTAGGGCTATGAATGTTTTTCGGTAAAATGATAGAACTTTTATCAAAATTAACAAAGAGTCGAGAGGCGTTCACAAAAACATTAAGTAGGTGTGCGAGATTGTTATAATTGGCCACAGAAGGCACCCCAAATACCAGTAAGTCATCCACATATAGAAGATAAGATAGCTTAAAGCCCTTATGGGAAATACCTTCAAAATTTCTACCATCAATGAGAGAGGAGAATGCATCCATGACAATGCAAAAAAGATATGGCTCAAAGGACAGCCTTGACACAAACCAACATAAGAGGAGAAGACTCCCTCAAGTGCGCCATTAATAACAATGGAATAATGAACATCAGATATACACGCCTTAACCCACTTAATAAACTGAGTGGGAAAACCTTTCTGCTCCATCCTAGCCATAAGAAATTCCCTAGATACAGTGTCGAAAGCCTTACGGATGTCAAGCTTGGTGGCACAAAAGTGACTGTTAACCCCCCCCCCCCCCCCCTCTCCCCACCCCCCCTTGCGGGAGAAAGAGAGCAACTCCTGGGCTAGACAAATGTTATCTGTAGAGATTCTAGATTTGATAAAGCCCGCTTGATTTTCTTTAACAACCAGCGGCATTAAAGGTTTAAGCCTGTTTGCAAGAATCTTAAATATAATTTTATAAAGCACATTGCATAATGAAATAGGCCAAAAGTCAGAGACAGAGGAGACATGAATGTGTTTGAAAATTAAAGCAAGAGTAATTGCTTTGACACCAATAGGAAACTATCCTGAGTGGAAGAAATGCCTAACAGCCTTGCAAACATACCGGCTGATGATATGCCAACCTGATTTATAAAAATGAAAATTAAAACTGTCAAGGCCAGGGGTAGAAGAAGAAGCACCCGAGAAAGCAGCCTTTTTAATCTCAGCATCCGAGATAAATTGAGTAAGAGAAGAGATGGAGGTAGGGGGTAGTAAGTTACCAGTAGGAAAGACACCCATGTCAGTGATGGTAGGCAGAGGAGGGTTGTAAAGCATTTAAAAGTATTGAATGGTGTTACTGATAGCCTCTGAGGTTGAAGAATTCGGATTGGCATGGTTTAAGTTAATAACAGCATTTTTGCTACACATCCTGCCTCTAATTTTTGCATAAAGAAATTTGAGATCTTCCTCCCTATGAGAGAGCTAGTTAGCTTTAGCTATTTGAATGACCCACGAAGCATTCATAAACACAAATTTACAAACCTGAAGATTAACAAACTTGAGGGTAGTATTGAGGGAAGGGTTTATCGGGTTAGAATTAATCAAGTCCGAGTAATAAGCTTGCTGAGAATGCAACTTAGCCAAGTGGAGCTTGATGGTATTGGAGTTTGCCCAAGGTTTTGTTTTAATAATACCTTTCAGAATCTTTAACTTGCCACAAAAATCCAGAATAAGATTGTCATTAGTATGTGAGAATATAGACTCCAGCAAAGCGATCCAATAAGAATATAAATTTGGCCAGTAATTTTTGAATAGAAATATGTGCTTTAAATGGTGAGAGTTGCCAGAGTGCAGGATAATAAGATAATGGTCAGAGCAAGAGGAACTCTGAATAGAATAATAAAAGCTGGGGAAAAAGGACTGCCAATCATCATTCACAAATGCCTATCTATTTGATGTGAATAGGATGTTGATTGAACCAAGTGAAGAAACTGCCCACCGAGTGAAGTTCTTTTAAATTTGTATCAAAGATCATAGAGTTTAGATCCCTAAGACTGTTCTAAGAAAGGATAGAACCCCCCATTTTCTCAGAAGCAAATCTACAGTAGTTAAAGTCACCTATAAGAAGCCATGGAGTGTTTGTAGGCAGCTTGGAGTTCCTGATTTGATCCCTAAGAGATGTTCTTTCCTCCCCATTGTTGGAAGCATAAATAATAGAAATTTGAAAAGTGACGTTATGACTATAGGTCATCAAACCAGAAATGAGCTGAGTAGATATGGAGGATGGTGTGAAATGCAACCTAGTTGAATTCCACTTAATCCAAATGTGACTTGGCTTAGAAAGGTCAAAATTGTTATAGCTATCCTTTGTAGCAAAAACTAAGTGATTGGAGAAGAAGAACGGGTCTTGGAGGGAGGAGTAATGAATCCTATTTTCCAAAATGCAAAGCAAGTCAAACTTGAAAGACTTAATAAGAATTCTACAACTGAAAACCTTTCCAGGGCTATTAAAATCCCTAACATTCCAGCACGTAATGGGGGCACAGACATTATGTTTTAGGCAGTTTTGAGGGCTTTCTACCTTGCTTCCCCCTAGCAGATTTTGTAGACTGAGTTTGATTGGCAAATATATGACTAACATTAGATACTTTGGCAACAGAAGAGTGTGCAACTGATGAGGATATTACTTGATACTCATCCCCCTGCTATAGGAGGATGTCAAATCTATTCGGAGAGAGCACGCCCAATTTGGGATCCAAACCAACAAGGGAGGAGGGGTTAGATAATGAGCTATCATCTATAGGAGAATTGAGGTTTGGGATTGGGTGATCACATGAAGAGGGGATATTGTTGGGGATTTTTATTGAGGGAGCAGAATTGGTGATCTTTATAGAGGGAGTTGAAATGGGTATAGAAGCAGGGGGAAGATGGGTTTGGGTTATAGAGGTGGGGGGTGGTTGGGTTTGGGGTGTAGAAGAAGAGGGTGGCTAACATGGTGTGGAGTTGATAATTTGCGCTGGGCCCTCAGAAGTGGAGTTAAAAGTTTGACCTAGAATCTCAGAAGTGGAAGGATAGTTAGAGAAGTCAGTTCAGTTTTGGGCTTGGCTGGCATGGCGGGATGCAGAGGGATTTTGCTTAGAAGGTTTCCTACTAGAACTTCTGCCATGCTGAGTAATAGACGAAGTGTCTACAGTGGGGTTAAAAGAATAGTCCGAGGGGGAGTTGGCTTGGATTGGTAGAGTGAAGAGTGGTGAATCAAGGAGTGGAAAAACTCACACGGAGTGGGCCTCCACTCATATTGAACTTTCAGACTAAAGACGTCCCCATCTAGTTAAATCAAAATTTCTTCAGGGTAAGAAGCAGTGTTGGAAACTTGAACACATACACAGGCGAAGGTAAGGCAAGTCTTTTTGGCGGTAAGGGCATCCATAGCAAGGGGAATCCCTATCTTACTCATGATCCTTCAGATCTATTTAGAGTTCCAGCAAACCAGAGGCATGTCATGTATTTTAACCCAGATCAGTACAGAAGTGAAGTTCTCACATTTTGGCCTAAATCGGGGGAACCATTTTTGGAGAATGAATGGTTTTCCAAGAAAAAACCATACCCCTCTTGACCAAGCTACCTCATAATCTTCCATAGATGAAAAACGAAACAAGAAAAAATTGTCACTGAGAGAAAAGAGCTGCAACAAGCCTTTAAGTGACCAAGTCTTCCGAATCGCACCATTAATTGCTTTATAAAAAGGCCTTCAACCTAGAGAGTAACCAACTAAACAAAACTTCCAATCTTGAGTGCCTTTGGTTAGGTAATCCCCAACAAACGGGATGATCTCAGGGTCAGTTGAGTAGAAGGAAAGGGGTAGGTCGTTGGAAGAGGGGTCAAAAGAAACAACGATGTTCTTCCAATTTCGAGGGGGAGGTGGGCTGGCACCAACCGCAGAAGATGAGAGGAGGGGGGGGGGCAGTCCAAGGAAAAGGTAGAAGCGTCCATTAGAGGAGGAGGGAGGCCTCCGACAGAGCCAGAGGAGGGGGGATGAGGAAGGATGGTGGCTAGAGAAGGGAAACCCTAACAGTTGCTCAATGTCTCAACCAAAATGTCTTTAAAACAGTGAAGACTTAATTATTGTTTTCATTAAAAAGGAATTCAAGTTGGATGGTTGAAGTGGAGGAATGCATCGGGCTTGTTGTGTGATAGAAAAGTCCCCCTCAAACTTAAGGGAAAATTCTATAAGATGGTGGTGAGACCTGCAATGCTTTATGGTGCAGAATGTTAGCCATTAAAAGAGAAGCACAATACTAAGTTATGTGTTGCGGAAATGAGGATGCTCAGGTGGATGAGTGGATTTACTCTTAGAGACAGGATACGAAATGAGCATATACGAGAAAAGGTTGGAGTAGCTCCAATGGAGGATAAGATTAGAGAGAGTCGCCTTAGATGGTTTATGTTGCAAATCTAGTTTTGATGATGACAAACATGTTTGCATTCTATTTTTCTTGGCTAATCTATTTCAGGTACAAAAGATCAAAAGCAACTCAAGCAAACTTAAGCTCAGGTCAAAGTGTGTCTAAATGTACTATTTTTCCTTTTCTTGAGTCAATTATAATGTAACTGATCCCCTAGCTAAGTAACCTTGCACACAAACACTCAGGGGGGAAACTTGAGTGAATTAGAGTTTCTGTTCAATTTTTTATTCAGATCATCCTGGACGATATTCATATCGTCCTAGACGATCAAGTAAAAATAGAAACCCTAATTAGGGCGACTAAGTTAAGTCTGTCTGATTAAGCCGATCATCCTGGATAATCAATACATCGTATGGGATGATAGGCTCAAATCAAAAATTCTCATCCATCAGACCAAGTTAGGCAAGTTTTTATTTTAAGATATTTGGTCTGATCATCCCGGACGATACGTGTATCGTCCTGGACTATCCAGTACAATCATGCCTAAATTAGTCTGGTAATTAAAGAAAGCAATTAATATTTAATTGATATGATCATATCATCCGGGACGATCATGATCGTCTAGTGTCTTTCAGCTGTACGTCTAAAGCGGTGATCAAGACAATTTTGGCACTTTTTGAATTAATCGTACAGGACAATATTCGTATCATCCTGGACGATCAAGTCATTTTTGGGTCATCTAGCACAAGTTTCTCTAGACGACCAGAGCGGTCTTCTGGACGAAATTCTTGAATTTACACTAATCGTCCTGGACGATCGCAGAATCGTACAGGACGATCTGAACAACTTTTTCCACTGATCGTCTAGAAGAGTCAGATCGTCCAGGCTGAAACAGTTGATTTTGAACTGATCGTACAAGATGATCTATTGATCATCCTAGACGATCTTGGCCGACCAGTTGAGATTTAGGGTAAAATTTGAGCCCTCCTATAAAAGATCTTTTTCTTTCAACAAGAAAAATCTTTTATCGCTTTTCTTTACAGAGGAACCCTAGAGAGAGAGAGTTTGAGAGAGAGAGAGAGAGAGAGGATCTTGTAAGGGGGCATTTGTGAGGGATTCAGGAAGGTTGCTCCAAGAAAGGATCAGAGTCGTCTTCTCCATTTGTCATCTCTCATCTTGTTGGTGTTCTTTATGAGAGGATCATTTGCAAGAAGATCCGGGTTCTTTTCCCGCTTCAGGGGGAAGCGAAAGAAGTTTAGGTTCTCTGCCTGCTTTAGGAGGAAGCAAAAGGAGTCCGAGCTTCTCTTCCTGCTTCAGGAGGAAGCGAAAGGAGGTTAGGTTCTCTGCCTCACCGTTTCAGTGGAAAGGAGTTTTTGTACAGGCTTCTCTGCCTTGCTGTGGGAACAGAAGGAGAGTCACTTTGGTTTAGTGCAATACCTGGAGGAAAGGCTCCGGGGAGTGGACGTAGGTCAAGTTGACTGAACCACTATAAAATCTGGTGTGTTCTTTCTGTACTTTAGTTTTCTGTGATTATCTTCTTGGGTGAAATCTGTGTTTGATCTTTTCGTCTGTGTGTTTTACTTATTTCCGCTGTAAATCATCGAAAAGATTTTTCACTGTTGCTCTCGAATTTTTAAATAACCAATTTATGCCCCCTCTTGGTTAGCCTGGGGACTAGTTCATCATGGCTTAACATCCCTATCAAACTTTTAAGTGGTATCAGAGCGGGATTCATAAAATCTAGTTTTGAAAAACTTTTGAATTTGATCCATGACTAACTTTGGTAATCGTAATACTGCTGAAGGTTATTCAATTACACGACCGCCATTATTTGATAACATACATTTTGATTTTTGGAAAACTCGCATGTCCACTTTCTTCAATCAATTGATTATCGTATGTGGATGTTTGTTAAGGATGGCTACGAACCGCCTTTTAGAATGATTAACAATGTTAAAACTGAACTGCCTTTACTGATTGGACTTTTGATGATCGTGACTTAGCACAATTGAATGCTAAATGTTTGAACTATTTTTTCTGTGCTTTAAAATCTGAGGATTACATGCATGTTTCTACTTGTACAACTAGCAAAGAGATTTGGGATAGATTGTGCATCACTTATGAAAGTATAACTAAAGTCAAATAGTCTAGGTTAAGCATATTGCTTCATGACTATGAACTTTTTTGCATGAAACCTACTGAATCCATTTCTGAAATGTATACAAGGTTCACTCAAATTGTCACTTTCTTGCATGCCTTAGGAAGAGAACTTACAAATTATGAAAGAGTGAATAAAATTCTTAGATGTTTGTCTTCTTTGTATAATGCTAAAATAACTGTAATAACTGAATCTAAAGATTTGAATACTTACTTTATTGATAGCTTACTTGGATCACTCATTGCTTATAAGCAAGGGGTGAACCAAAGATAGCTTGATGCAGGTGAGAAGAAGAAGGAGAAAATAGTAGCACTGAAGGCCAACGAGAGTGACACTGATACTTTCGGGTCTGATAGCGATGACGTTGCCTTGATCACTAGGCAATTCAAAAGCTTTCTAAGGAAGAAACATAAGAACTTTCAGAAGTGGAACAAGGGTAAGTCCAGTAAAAATTTTAAGGGTTCATCTGATACTGTTTGTTTTGAATACAGGAAGCCTGGACATATTAAATCTGATTGTCCTACACTTAAAGTTCACCCAAGCAAGGAGAAGGGTGAGGAGAGTTATAAGTTCAGGAAGGACAAGAAGCGGATTCAAAAGGTGTTCTGGGCAGATTCTGCATCTAAATCCTCTGAGACTGAAGTTGAAGAGGAGGAAACTAATTTGTGTCTGATGGCTGATGATCATCCTGGTCAGTCTGACCAGGAAGAGGTATGTGAGTTTACATATGATTAATTATTTAAAATATCTGAATGAATTCATGCATCGTATAGGAAGCTTAAGAAAACTCATGCTAGCCTGAAACTAGAATTTCTGAATTTACAAAAAGAGCATGATTCGATAGTTAAAGATCATTCCACACCTGACAGCAATCATATGTCTTTACTTGATGAGTATGATGAATTGAACAAAAATTATTCTGATTTAGTTACTGAGCATGATTCATTGAAAACCTCGCATGTGGATTTAGAAAAAGTTTTCAAAGAATTAGACAATCTGGCATATGAAGTGGAGAGTAGCATTGGTGCATTAAAATTTAAAATTACAAGTCTTAAAAAAGAGAACAAATTTCTGAAAGTTAAAATCAGTGCTTTTGAGAAAAATGAAACACCTCCTACTTTTGCACAGTTTTATGCACCTCCACCTTTTGAAGAATCTATTTTAAAATCATCAAAGCATGCTTCATACAAATATAAGAAGAGGCACTATCACCCACATAGATTAGTTAACCCTTTTCCTGGTGTTAGATGTTTTTCATGTCACAAGCTAGGACATATTTCTCACACCTGCACTGTTCACCGTAGTACACATTGGGTGTGGAGGCCCAAACTGCCTGTTTCACAGCACAACACACATGCATTGCATTCTTCTTTTCATAAGAAGGAATCTAAACCTGTTTGGGTTCCTAAATCTGACGTTTGATGGTTTTATAGGTGTGCTCTTACACAAGACCTCGTGAGAGCATGTGGTACCTGGACAGCGGATGTTCAAGACATATGACAGGAGATGCAAATCAGTTCATTTTGCTGGAGGCAAGGGTAGAGGCAAGATTACACTTGGAGATAACACCACCAGGAGGGTGGTAGGTTCAGGTATAATAGGTGATTCAAAGAATTTTATGATTGATAATATTTTACTTGTAGATGGACTGAAACACAACTTTCTAAGAATCAGTCAACTCAGTGATAAAGGATACAACATCAAATTCCTGCCCATTTGTTGCATTGTAAGCTTAAATGACAAAATTATTCTACAGGGACAAAGGATCAACAATGTCTACAAGCTGGATGTAAGTTACATTAAAGCTGAAAATTTAATTTGCTTAAAAACTGCTGCTGATGAGTGTTGGTTGTGGCATAGGAGATTGTATTATTCCAGTATGAAAACCCTTAGGAGAGTCACCCAAAAGGACTTAGTTAGAGGTGTCCCTAAGCTTAAGTTCACTAAGGATCACCTCTGTGATGCCTGTCAATTAGGGAAGCAAGTCCAGTCTTCCTTTCACTCTGTTAAGGACATTAACACCTTTAGACCTTTAGAAGTCCTTCACATGGATCTCTTTGGACCTATTAGCACTGCCAGCTTTGGGGTGAAAGTCTATAATTTTGTGATTCATGATGATTACTTGAGGTTCACTTGGATTAAATTCCTGTCACATAAACATGAGTCATTTAATGAATTTAAGTCCTTCTCCACTTGGATTCAGAGGAAGTTAGGTTGTGAGATCATGACTATTCATAGTGATCATGGTGGAGAGTTTGAAAATATGAAATTTGAAAGTTTTTATGAGGAGCAAGGGATTAGTCACAATTTTTCAACTTCTAGGACCCCTCAGCAGAACGGGATAGCTGAAAGGAAGAACAAGACCTTAGTGGAAGCCACTAGAGCCATGCTTGCTGAGTATTCACTTCCAAAATACTTTTGGGCTGAAGCGGTGAACACTGCCTATTATGTGCTGAATAGGATGAGTGTTAGATCAAATCTGAACAAAACATCTTATGAGATCATCAATGGTAGAACTCCAAACCTGTCCCACCTCCATGTCTTTGGCTGTAAGGTTTTCATTCTGAACAATGAGAAATCATCCTTAGGAAATTTTGACCCCAAATCTGATGAAGGAGTGTTCTTAGGCTATTCTAGTGTGGGGAAATCCTTTAGGGTGTTCAATAAGAGAACTTTGGTGGTGGAAGAGACAACTCATGTGGGGTTTGATGAATCTGATCCTAAGGTGACTAAAGTTGAGGAAGAAGAAGAGGTAGAGGAGATTATCCAAGGGATTGAAAATGCAAATCTGGAGGAAAGGGTAGAACCTCAAACCACATTGCCTAGAGATTGGAGATATTCTTCGAGTTATCCTAAAGAACTGATCTTAGGAGACCCTTTTGAAGGTGTTAGGACTATGCATGGACTTAAAAAGGAAGTAAACCACTCTACCTTTATCTCAATGACTGAACCCACCAACATCAATCAAGCTCTTTCTAATGAGTTTTAGATCTTAGCTATGCAAGAAGAATTGAGTTAATTTGTAAGAAATGATATTTGAGAGTTAGTAGAAAGACCTAAAAATTAAAGTATAGTGGGAACCAAGTGGGTCTTTAAGAATAAGATGAATGATTCTGGTGTGGTGGTTAGGAATAAGGCAAGATTGGTGGCTAAGAGGTATAATCAGATTGAAGGGATTGATTTTGAGGAGGCCTTTGCCCCTGTAGCTAGATTGAAAGCCATTAGAGTGCTACTAGCCTTTGCCTGTTATAAGGGATTTAAGCTATTTCAAATAGATGTCGAGAGTGCCTTTTTAAATGGGGTAATAAAAGAGGATATTTTTGTAGAACAACCCCCAGGTTTTGAGAGTTTTCAATATCGAAATCATATTTATAAATTAAAAAAAGCCTTATATAGATTGAAACAGGCACCCAGAGCTTGGTATGAGAGGCTTAACACATTCCTGTTAGAAAGAGAGTTTGTTAAGGGGAGCGTAGACACCACCCTTTTTCTGAGGAGAATAGGAGATGACTTACTCATTGTCCAGATCTATGTTGATGATATAATTTTTGGATCTTCTGATAAATATTTATGTGATGAGTTTTTTAAAATAATGAGTAAGGAGTTTAAGATGAGTATGATGGGAGAATTGTCATACTTTTGGGGTTTAGCATAAGGCAAATTGATGATGGAACTTTTCTCAATCAATCTAAATACACTGAGGACATTTTGAAGAAATATGAAATGGACAAAGCCAAGCTAATCAACACTCCCATAAGCTCCTCTGTTCAGTTAGATAAGGATTCAAGTGGAAAATCTGTTGATCAGAAGAAGTATAGAGGAATAATTGGATCACTGCTTTACCTGACTGCTAGCCGACCTGATATCATGTTTAGTGTTTATCTTTGTGCTAGGTTTCAGGCTGATCATAAAGAGTCCCACCTAACTGCTGTTAAGAGAATTCTTAGATATCTTTTAGGAACACCAAACCTAGGAATCTAGTATCCTAGGCACAGCACCTCTTTTAAGATTATTGGATATTCTGATTCTAACTTTGCAGAGTGTAGGGTGGATAGAAAGAGCACTTTTGGAACTTGTCAATTCGTAGGACAGTCTTTAGTCTCCTGGTCTAGTAGAAAATAGAACTCAGTTGCACTTTCCACTACTGAAGCTGAGTACATTGCCTTAGGAAGTTGTGTGGCCCAAGTTCTTTGGTTGAAGCAATAAGTCTTGGATTTAGAATTACCTGTGGGCACAATTTCTATTCTGTGTGATAATACTAGTGTCATATGCATTTCTAAGAATCCAATCCAACATTCTAGAACTAAACACATTGATATAAGACATCACTTCATTAGGGACCATGTTACGAAAGAGGACATTGAGCTACATCATGTAGCAACTGAAAATCAGCTGGCTGACATATTTACTAAACCACTGGCCTTTGACTCATTCAGCATTTTGAGGACCAGATTAGGAGTGATTGATATAAATGCTTGATTATGATGAATACTGAATTCTGATTTGTCTATTTTTCATTCTGTTTTCTGTTAATTAGCTATTTGATTTGATTATCTATTTTCTATTGGTTTTTGTTTTTCTGTTGATTTCTGTTTTAGCCTAGGTGTTAGTTTGACTTGAGTATTTATTTTGATATGATTTTCTACCTATTTTTATTTACTGGTTCATCTCCTTGGTTTACTGTTTTATCTCTTTTAAAATTAAATCACTGCTCACTACTACTGATAAACTGGATTTCTAACTAAGAGTTTTACCTTATTTTTATTTGGAAGTTGGTAAACAGTGATTGATTCCACTGGATCTGTTAAAGGGAAGAAACATTGATGATTGTTTCTCTTCCTCTAACTCCTTTACTGGTGTATTATTTCTTTTGGATAAAAATCTTCTTCAAAATTAAAATATTAGTTTTTGAAATAGAGATTTATTTTATCTTCCTACAGTAATCTACCTCATATGAATAGTATTTTCAAAGTCTTGAGTCATTATTATGATTTTCTAAACCAAGTGATTGCACTTATCATACGATGCATGGTTTTTATTTTATGAATTACTCTTCCTTATTATAGAGAGTAAGCTTTGGAATCTCTTATGTCTGGAAGGTAATTTTACAACTGAGATCCTTTAATGATTTTGAGAGGGAGAAAGCTTACAAAAGATGTACATTACGCCAAATAAATTAAAAAAGAGGCACAAAATGAGCCCAAAGTTGAAAAGATGCGAAATGTCACCAAACTAAAAGATACACAAAGTGTATCAAAAATCAAAAGATGCGCAAAGCGCCAAACAAATTGAAAAAGAGGCACAAAATGAGCCAAATCATGCTTTCTTCCCTTTCAGATCGTTAAATGTCTTAGAAAAATCCGTACGCCACTTAATATTTTCAAAAGCTTGAGTTTGAAAATCCTGATTTCTGATTTATTACTTTGGATCACTATTATATTAGATATTTTTCTAGAACGAGGCTTGAAAGGATCTCTTTTCGAATCTAATTTCTTTTCTTCTGAATTGGATTTTTGATTTTGAAAGAAATTTGCATCTATAAGGTGTCCGAGGTGGGAGTTACGAAAGTCGATTTTCCAACTTTTTTTGGATTTCAGCGCTATCAATTGTCTTCTTATTAGTTTTTGGATTTAAAATCAAGAGAAAATTCTGATTTACTAGAGCAGATTGATAAAAAAAATTGTTATTTTTTGTGTTATCGTTTCAAGTTTTATTCACCTTGGTTTTGTTTTTCTGTTTGTACTATTGTTTCTGTTTCTCCTCCTTTTTGTGATGTCAAAAGGGGGAATCAGTTATAGTAGTTTTTATTTTATGCATTAATCTTGTCTTGTGTTGGTTACTTCATTTGTAATTATTTTTCTGTGCTGTTCTAACTGTTCAATGAAATTTGGAAAGAAATTTATTTTTTGATGTGTTGGTTAACTCCTAGTTCTTTTATTTTAAACTACTGCACTAATGTTTGCCATCATCAAAAAGGGGGAGATTGTTACAAATCTAGTTTTGATGATGACAAACATGTTTGTATTCTGTTTTGCTTGGCTAATCCATTTCAGGTACAAAAGATCAAAAGTAACTCAAGCAAACTCAAGCTCGGGTCAAAGTGTGTCTAAATGAACTATTTTTCCTTTTCTTGAGTCAATTGTAATGTAACTGATCCCCTAGCTAAGTAACCTTACACACACACACTCAGAGGGAGAGCTTGAGTGAATTAGTATTTCTGTTTAATTTTTTATTCAGATCATTCTGGATGATATTCACATCGTCCTGAACGATCAAGTAAAAATAAAAACCCTAATTAGAGCGACCAAGTTAAGTCTGTCTGATTAAGTCGATCGTCCTGGACGATCAATACATCGTACAGGACGATAGGCTCAAATCAGAAATTCTCAGCCGCCAGATCAAGTTTGGCAAGTTTTTATTTTAAGATATTTGGTCTGATCGTCCCGGACAATACGTGTATCATCCTGGACGATCCAGTACGATCATGTATAAATTAGTCTAGTAATTAAGAAAAGTAATTAATATTTAATTGATACATTCATATCATCCGGGACGATCGCAAGATCGTCCGGGATGATCATGATCGTCTAGTGTGTTTCAGCTGTATGTCCAGAGCGGTGATCAGGATGATTTTGGCACTTTTTGAACTAATTGTACAGGATGATCAAGTCATTTTTGGGTCGTCCAGCACAAGTTTCTCTGGACGACCAGAGTGGTCTTCTAGATGAAATTCTTGAATTTACACTAATCGTCCCGGACGATCGCAGAATCATACGGGACGATCAAACAACTTTTTCCACTGATCGTCCAGAAGAGCCAGATCATCCAGGCTAAAACAGCTGATTTTGAACTGATCGTACAGGACGATCTATCGATTGTCCTGGACAATCTTGGCCGACCAGTTGAGATTTAGGGTAAATTTTGAGCCCTCCTATAAAAGATCTTTTTCTTTCAACAAGAAAAATATTTTGCCACTTTCCTTTACAGAGGAACCCTATAGAGAGAGAGAGTTTGGGAGAGAGAGAGAGGATCTTGTGAGGGGGAGTTTGAGAGGGATTCACGAAGGTTGCTCCAAGTAAGGATCAGAGTCGTCTTCTCCGTTCGTCATCTCTCGTCTTGTTGGTGTTCTTTGTGAGATGATCGTTTGCAAGAAGATCCGGGTTCTCTGCCTGCTTCAGAAGGAAGCGAAAGGAGTTCAGGTTCTTTGCCTGCTTCAGGAGGAAGCGAAAGGAGTCTGAGGTTCTCTGCCTACTCAGGAGGAAGCGAAAGGAGGTTAGATTCTCTACCTCACCGTGTTGGTGAAAATGAGTTTTTGTACAGGCTTCTCCGCCTTGCTGTGGGAGCAAAAGGAGAGTCACTTTGGTTTAGTGCAATACCCGGAGGGGAGGCTCCTGGGAGTGGACGTAGGTCAAGTTGACCGAACCACTATAAAATTTGGTGTGTTTTTTCTGATTACTTTCTGCACTTTAGTTTTTTGTGATTATCTGCTTGGGTGAAATATGTATTTGATCTTTTCGTCTGTGTGTTTTACTTATTTTTGCTACAAATCATCAAAAAGATTTTTTACTGTTGCTCTCGAATTTTTAAATAATCAATTCACCCCCCCTCTTGGTTAGCCTCGGGACTAGTTCATCAAGGCTTAACATCCCTATCGAACTTTCAGTTTGGTCACATAAAACGGCAGCCTTCCGATGACCCAGTTAGGAAAGTAGAGGTATTAGAGTTGACTTATGTTAAGAAAGGTAGAGGTAGACCTAAAAAGACTTGGTTAGAAAATATTAGAAATGATCTTTCTTTATTAGATTTAAACGAGAATTTGACTTTGAACCGGACACAATGGAGAAAAAGGATTCATGTTGCCGACCCCACGTAGTGGGACAAAGGCTTGATGTTATTGTATTGAAAAGGTTTATTTATCAATCATCTATCTTTTCAAATTTTGTATGCAAATAGCATGCATCTTTATTTCTACTATCTTTCCTACTAAGGGTTTGAGGAAAAGCAATGAACAAAGCAGGAGTGGCTTTTGTTTGGTTTATACTTTTGTTTTGGTTAAAAAATTAGTAATCAGATTGTGAAATTTTTGTGTCCCATTTTTAGGATGGATCTTTTTCACCAATAAGAGGCAATTAACATCTATATAAGCCCTACTTGCATAGAACTCTCTAAATTTAACTTTAATTTTTCAAAATATGTTAAAGCTACTCAAAACAATTACTCTAATGATAGTAAGAAGAGTTATTATGGAAAACTATCCCCTTAGCTATGTTATTAAAAACTATGCTGACCCTTTATGGCTTTACATGGGATAGCTTTCTGACTATAGCTTTGTTTGTCACAACTTTCTTATTAATTTTTAGTTTAAGTAGTTTTATATTAAAAAAATGTTGCAAAAAATAGTAAGGAAGCTATTCTTAACAAAGTCTATGTTATTTTTTAGATTGTAATTATAATTTTTATTTAATAAATATTTTTATTATTTTTAAAAAGCTGTATTAAATTTTTTAATTTTTATTTATTTAATATTTTTATTAAATTTTTTAGATTGTAATTATAATTTTTATTTAATTAATATTTTTATTATTTTTAAAAAGCTGTATTAAATTTTAATTTTTATAATAAATTAAAAATTATTATTTTTGCAATAATTTTGCAATTCTTTAAAAAGTTGCACCAAACGAAGCTATGCCAAATCAGAACTGATCTCACTCAGTGGACCTCTTCACCGTTTGTGATCATTTTTCTTCAAATATTTGGCTCAGGTCAGGAAAGTAACGATATGGCGACTCTTTAATGGAAAGCTGTGCCCTCTAATCAATATAGTGACTCTTTTTAAAGGATCACAATATATGTTGAATTAAGTATAGAAAATGTAATTAGAATTTATTTAAAAAGATCAAATTTGCAAAATAGTGATTTGATTTTGCTGAAAATATAAAATGAAATTTATTTTTCTTAAATAATCAAATTTTATTTTGCATTTTCTAGTGAAAAATTGGATAATCAAGTTTTCAATAGAAAACTGAAAACTCGATTTCAAATCAAAATTTCTATAGAAAATGCAAATTAAAATTGAATTTCTAGGAATATTAAATTTAAAATTACTTTTTCAACAAAAAATATTAAATATATAATTTAATAGAATATTCAAAATTTTAATAATATTTAATGTAATATTTAAAAATTTCAAAAATTTAATATAAAAATGTAATATTTAAAGTATGATATGTAATAATTAAATATGTTAAATGTCCATGTGACAAATGCCACTTAATTTACAACCCAGGGTCTGCAGAAATTAAAAGTGGTCGGGTACCACTAACAACAACCCGGATTCTAAACTAGAACTGTTGTAAGTGATTTTGAGTGGGATATTTTTTGTCTTCACTTCTTCATCTTTTCTCCTTCTGCGAGCTCCTTGGCTTCATCGGGTCTGGATATCTAAATAGAAAGAAACTCCTCCCCGAAAAGGTATTTTCTTTTCTCTTTGGATATTAAAGTCATCATAACTTGGATCTCCAAATGGAAGAAAACTCACTCCTAAGGGATGTTCCCTCCTCTTTGGATTCAAAGTTGGATGTAATATCCTACTTCAAAGATCGACTTTCACAATACTTGACTTAATTACACCAAAATACAATACATCAAAAATAAAAAAAATTCTAGACACCCTACATGATTATCCTAGTCAATTAAATAAAATAATTTACATCACAAGCAGTTATATATTCACATTAAATTAAATCGCAGACATAATTGGCCATGCTCTTTTAATTTCAAGTGAGATTTAACATTTTAGTACCTGTAAAAAATTTGTCAGTTTAAGCTTTAATTTGTCCCCTTGATTTTAGCCCTACATGAGCATGACCACCTGCAAAAAATTTCATGAACATCCAAATCGTTTCTAACCTAAGGATAAACTATCATCACATCAATCCATAGATTACGTAGTAAATAAACAATCACATCAATTAAATAATTATAACCAGCATGTAGTGAAAATCACGTAAAACTTGACACACAAACATCAGGAAATTAAACATCGGCCTAGCCTAGAATTAGAGTCGGTTGTCCTAGCAAGCCATCTAAAGTGTGTGCATTAGGCTATGTCCTATGTTGGATAATTCATTAAAGTTGTCTAGTGTGTTAGTGTTTGTTAAAGGCCTAAGGGGTTTTGATTCAAGTTTAAGTATTAGTGCTTTAAAGTCAAATTTAAAGTGTATTTTTAAGTGTTAAATGATTATTATCTTTATTTACACTAGAGACGTGAAGTTTATATCACCTTCATTTGGGCTAAGTTAATAGTCTTGTAGGCCCGGGTTACTTAGTAATAACTGGTATTGATCAAGTGACTTAATTTAATTGGTTGAAGATTAAGGGGTTGAAAAGTTTTAATTGAATTGGTTGGTTGTTGCTTTGAGTGATTAAGATTAATATTTTCTGGAATTTAAACCAATTATTAAATTTTTAGCTTTTTTTAAATTATAAAAAATTGACTTTTTTTAATTAAAGTGATTTCTAGAATTTTGATATTTTTTCTAAATATTAAGCCTAAGATAAGTAATATATACAAAGTTTGTTGGATTTGAATTTTCTGCATAAAATTATGAATTGATGTTTTGACCTATTTTTGAACTATAATTGACTAACCTATTTCTGATGGTTTAACATTTTTTTTAAATACTAGACCCTAAATGGAGTTAAATGTCTTTGAGTTTGGTCAATATGGAATTTCCTAGATTTAATTATGAAATTTTGAAGTTTGACTAATTAATTGAATTATTAAATTGTTAATTAAAAGGGTTTTAATGATTTTGATACAAATTATTTTCAAACCTCTTGAAATTATTCCCAAAGGTCAGGAATGACCCAACAGAGTGTTTTTAAGTGTTTGAGAATTTTTAATTATTTTTAATAAATTAAATTAATTAAATATTAATTTTCCTTAAAAATTAAATTAAACGTAAATTAAAAGTCTAATCAAGAGGCTTTTAATTTTTTTAGGTTGAGGATTAAATTTTGAGCAATGTGATATATTATTTATAATTTTTGGATTTAATTTGAATTTATAGTGAATTAATTAAGTTTCAAGGTCAATTTTAAAGGTGTTATTTGGGTTGCCTAAATAGTGGACCAAATGAGTTTTTAATATCAGTGAAACTTGGGCCATGAGTTCACCTGATCTCAAAGCCCAAGCCCATTGAATTTGGACCCATGGTGGAACCTCTAAGGTGGTTCAAAAAACCACCCAAGGTAATCCCTAAGTTACCTCCAAAAATTCAATATGGGCTATCTAAGACAAGGAGGGGGATGGAATCAGTGGCCATCTACTCCCTAATCTAAACATAAATAATGCATAATTAATCAAAATAAACCCCTTTGGAAAGGCAATTATGCTAACTTGAATGTAAGGGTCAACCAATGACCCATAAATCCAAATTAAGCCAAATGCGCCCTTAAAATTTTCAACTAGAAGGGAGAAATTTTGGGCATGTCAAAGACATGCCCAAAATTAATCTCTCAAAGTTTCAAGCCATGGTTAATTGATTTGAAGTAAAAATTATAAAAATACCCCTAGGACTATTACTGGAATTGACTAGGTTACATGCATGATCATGGCTTGAAACTATAGGGCTTTGATAGATCTCCTTAAGACCTTTCCAATGAGCCTAAGATCACCTAACTTGACCAAGTGTGTAAGGAGTTATAATTTTTTGAAGTTTCTTATGATTTTTGGAATTAATAAACCCAGATTTACATAGTCAGCTAGCACTTTCCATGCAAGTGCCATCTGATTGGCAAGCCAATCATTACGGCTAACTGCATAAATGCAGGATTGACTGTAGCTGTTGGATGGTTAATCGAACAATTATGATTAATACGGCTCCGGAACTACAGGATCTAATTTGAGCCTTTGATTGAGATCAACAGTTGAGTTTGTGTCTTCGACCTCCTACATGCGTCCGAAGTCGTAAACCTTCTCCGGCGTGATCCGAGAGATCCCACCGATGAACTTCCACCAAACATCATCGGAAGGATCAAGACAATACAAACCGTCAATCCATCGATCAGATTCTGGCAATTTGACTGTTTGCTTCACACTTGACCGGCACCAGCTAGATATGAGCTTGAGATTAAGATTTCACTTTGGAGAAAGCCCCAACGAATGAGATTTTCTATCAGGAAGCTTGAGAGGAAGATGGTGGTCACTTCTCCTTCAGATGTCGAGGCCGTAGGATTGCCAAAGGTAGGAAATTGAGCGGAAGGAGAGATTTCATCAGAGCTCACTCGAAATGATGGTCGGAGAGAGCTGGAGTGTGGAGGGAAGCAAAGGAAATTCTCATAGAGCTCTAGGGAGTATTTTCAAAATGCTAGGGGCGACTGAAACTGAATGGGTTGAGATGCCCTATTCAAGCCTAATGCATGGCGACAAACGATCGGGATGGCACCTAAGAGGCTATGGATGGTTGCCAAAACTGATGGGGACAACTATGGAAGGTTCTCTAAGGCCAACGGGGATGATCCTAGGCTGAAAAGACTCTGGACTTGGCTTATATGAGGAGGGGACCACTGGAGCTTATTTCTGATTTTCTTCGATCGCCGCCAGCCAAAATTCAGGATAGGATGAGGTGGAAAGATAGCTGGGGGTTGGGTGAGTCCAATGGTGAACTTAATTGGGCATGAGAAAGCCCAATTCAATTTGGTGGCCCGAGTTGACCCAAACTCATATGATTTGGGTCAAGTCAAATCCTAGGCTTGATGTGGGAGGTGTGTTGCATTAAAAGCTACCCAATGCTAGTGGCCATTAAGTTTGATTTGGTCTATGGTGAGGATGGGCTCAAGTCAAAGTGATTTTAACAACTTTGGGCTAGCCTAAGTCTTGACCCAAGTCAACCCAGGGGTTGGGCTAGCCAGGTTGGATGCATTAGGTCTAAGGCTACCTAATAGGAGTGCTGGTTTGGTCTGGTGGGCCCTTAATTGAGAAATGGCTCAAGTTAGGGTGAATCTGGGCACTTTGGGCTAGCCCAATTCCTAGCCTAAGTTGACCCAAGAGCTGGGCTAGCTACGGTAGGTGCATACGCCCTAGGGCCACCCAATGCAAGCATTAGTTTGCCTTAATGAAGCCTTGGTTGAGAAATAGATCAACCATCAGTGGTGTTGACCATTTTATCCTAGCCCAATTCCCAACTTAAGTTGACCCAAGGGCTGGGTTAACTAGGGTAGGTGTATTGGACTATGAGAGGTCCAACGCAACCCTTAGCTTACATTGATTTGGCTGATGGAGAGCCCTCTTTGGGCACTTTAGTCAAGCCATGTGGCTAACCCAAGTGGGCTCAAGGCTTGGGCCTTCAAGAGGGACTTCCCTAGGGACCCAATGGGCCATCCCATGGGTTCAAATAGGTTTGGCAAGGCCTTGATCAAAAGGTTTGAAAGGGATAGAGGTGTATATGTGCTTGGTCAAACTTGGTTGACCTGGTCAAGCAGGTTGACCTGGAGTTAAGGGTTGGATCCATTAAATTTGAAATGATATTTTGAACTTAATGGAAATGGTTTCAAGTCAAGAGGAATTCATTTGATTTGAAATGGATGTTTGAACCCTTAAAGAGTATTTTGGTCAATCATGGTTGATTTGGTCACAAGTCAAACCAAAGTTTGGATTTGAGTCAAATACATTCTTAATGATGTTTAGGATGTATTGGAAGGGGTTTCAAGGTTTGATGTGATTGAACCATATTGAGTTTTGGGGAAAAAAAATCTAATTTTGCCCTTAAAGGGCAATTTGGTTATTTTGACCCTTAGTCAACTATGAGTCAAACTGGGCCCAGGAAAAATACAATTTAAAACTCAACATGTTATAACAAAGGCTATGGACATAGTCAAGGGTCTTGGAAAAGGCCCCAAGGTCAGATTCCACAAAGTGGAGGGTCTAGTGGCATAGTTTGTAAATATTTGAAGGTTTTGTAGCCTTTGAATTTTAATTCATTTTATAGGGTTAGAAGTGTCAGATTGAGCTCAAATTTGAAGGGTTGAACCTAGGGATATGCCTAATCAATATGCAATTGATAGATCATGAATCAAAATTCATTTGACTGGATTTCAAGGTGACTGAAAAATCACCCAGAAAAGGTTTCAGGACCTGGGCCCTTCACCCTAGATTTTGGTCTGGAATTCTAGCTTTGAACTGGACTTTCAGTTTGATTGATTGAATTTGGATTGTCCATTCCAATTACAGTCAAATGAATGATTGCAGTTGATTTAGATATGATTGAAGTTTAGTTGAAGGCTAGGTTGAAAGTTGATTGAGGGCTTGGATTAATGGTTGATTGAGGATTGAGTTGAAAAGTGGTTGAGAACTGGATGATTGACAACTGGCTTATTATCAACTATCAGATCAACACACAAAAGTTTGGATGGATCCTGATGACCTCATTCAAAAATGAGGTCAACAAGTGTTCACATTCCAATTATGCATTTATTAAATTAGAGTTTAGTGCTCTGTTATTTAAATTAAGCTTGGTTTCTTATAGTCTCATTTAGTTCAAGTTCCCTGAATCACCTAGTTCAGTTTTGGAGTATTGTCCACTACAATTCTCTTATTTATTCATTGATGTTCATCATTTCATTTGTTCCTTGATGTTGCTCACAAACTTTCATTTGCATATTAACCTTCATTTGAATGAACCAGCTTATGATGTAGCATTTTGTATTTTCAGTTTACTGTGTATTTGTTAATTAAGAGTTCAGTTCCTTATTGTCCGTCCATTCAAGTTCAAGTTCACAAGTCCCCTGGAATTTTTCAATTTGGACCTCTGCTTTTGTTTAAGTTCTATGCATCTTCAAACTAAATTTCGACAGCCTCCCGACGTCTCCTTGTTTAGGGGAAACTACATGAGTCTTAACCTGCCTGCCACGTCAAGAAAGATGTGCATGATCGTTGTCGGGTGACACTGTGGTTGTTGTCTTCAATCCCTCCACGCCAAGAAAGACGTGCATGAGTCTTCGGGGGTACCTGTTTGAAAACGCACAGTTCTTTCCCCGCAAGCACTAAGGCGCGTGCGAGTACTTAAACTTTTCCCCACTGTGCTAAGAAAAGTGCGCGCAATGATTACCTGCCTCATCACAAGCACCATAATGAGCTTCCTCCCATCGTGCTTAGAAAAGCATGTATGGGTTGTTGCTCACCGCATTACAAGCGCCAAAGACAGGGTTTGGAGTTTAGAGAGTGTTATACCTTTTGTGGTGTCAACGACGGTGGTGACAAAGATGGAGGGCATAAAAATGTGTAATTCACACAAAATCTTCTCTCTCCTCCTCTCTTTTTTATCTCATTTTTTTATGATAATGACAATAAATAATAACTATCCTTATTATGATTAATAATAATTATAACAATAACTGATTAATAACTATTATAATTAATTATAATCATAATTAATGGTGATTATAATAACAGTTAGCTAATAATTATTACAAGTAATTATAATAGATATTAATTATAATAATAACCAATTGTTAGTTATTATATCTAATAGTAATTATAATCATTAGTAATTATAATATCAGTTAATTATTAATTGTTATAATTAATGATAATTATAATTAGTATTAATTAAAACAATAACCAATCTAACTATTATAATTAATGAAAATTTTAATTATTAATAATAGTCACTAGTTACTATCAAATAATAACTGAGCACAAGAGATTATACACAAATTTTTACCTAGCGAGTGATTAATTGGACACAGTGGAGGTCGGGTAGGGATTAATTGGGCAGGTCTTTGGTACAGGTCTGAGTGGGGATTTGGGCTTTACGACTATAGGTGTGGAACAGAGGCGGAAAGGGGCGGCTTTGATGTGGGCTTGAGGTCGGAAGCTGCTGTGGGTTGGAAGGCTGTACACGGACAGAGTTTGGACAAGGCGTGGGGAAGTTAGATCAAGGTTAGGGCATGAGATCAGAAGCTTGTGGATGGATCTTATGGAAGATTGGGAAGAGGAAGAAGGTAAGGGTCGCGGAGGAAGAAGGGTTTTCAAATAGGTTGGGATTTGCAGTGAGTTGGAGATCGGCATGTGAGGTCAGCTAGGTGCTCGCATACAGGAAGAAGAGTTGTCGTCGTGGGGTGTGCGGGAAAAGGAAACAAGCGAAGTCTCGTTTTGGATTCATTTTAACGGCGCGAATGGTAGCGATCGAGCCAAGCGTGGGATGACTGTAAATGGTGCCGAATGCAGGAGATGGGCAACTGTAGATGCGACGGGATTTGTACAGGTAATGATTTATTTTATTTTATTTTTCTTTGGATTTGCTGTAGTGGTCAACACTATTTCTTGCGGTTAGAAGGTCATACATATGCTTGAAGTTTTCTTTGGAGGCTATTTTTTGTAAGAGCTGACGCCATATGTATTTATCTTACTCTACTCATGTTCCTTACTTTTCTCGTCTATAATTTTTTGATTGAAAATTTGGTGAGGGATTGTCTGCTAGGCTTGGACCCTCCTGCGCCCCCCCAAATCATTTTCCTTTATCATTTGTCCCTTCTCGAAACAACTCCACCTCTTTCTCGGCTTAGGAAATCTCTGACGGTGCTCACGAATGGGGGCTATCTCTTGTTGGATAATCTATTGGATGCCAACCCTTCTACGAAAGCCTTATTACTGCTCTGAACAAGGTTTGGTCTCTCAAAGGCTCGATAAATTTCCTCTCTCTATCTAATGGGTTTTTTTTTTGACTCAAAATTACCTCCCCGATGGACTACGACATGGCATGGACAGGTGGTGCATGGTTTATTCTCGGTAAGCCATTTATTTTTTAGAAATGGTCTCCAAAGTTCAAACTGAAAAGGGAAGAATTCTCTTCCATTCCAATCTGGATCAAGATACTTGTCTTCCCCTCTCGATTTGGAATCCCAATATTTCTAAGATTGTAAGCATCATCGATCATCCTCTTGCTGTTGACTCTTTAACTGCAAAGAAAACCCACCTAACGTTAGCCAGGATTTGTGTTCAGATCACTAAAGAATCTATTTTACCTTATGAAGTAGTTATTTCTATGGACGATGAAGATTTAACTCTAAAATCTAGTATGACTGGAAACCTAGCCCATGTGAAGGATGTGCTTCTCTTGTATATCCCTCAAACTTATGTCATATCAAACCCACTACCATTGAAAAGCCTTCTCCTTAACGGCACGAAGGGTAGCGATCGAGCCAAGCGTGGGATGACTGTAAATGGTGCCGAATGCAGGAGATGGGCAACTGTAGATGCGACGGGATTTGTACAGGTAATAATTTATTTTATTTTATTTTTCTTTGGATTTTCTGTAGTGGTCAACACTATTTCTTGCGGTTAGAATTACCAAATCCTCTTATTGGCCATACATATGCTTGAAGTTTTCTTTGGAGGCTATTTTTTGTAAGAGCTGACGCCATATGTATTTATCTTACTCTACTCATGTTCCTTACTTTTCTCGTCTATAATTTTTTGATTGAAAATTTGATGAGGGCTTATCTGCTAAGCTTGGACCCTCCTGCCCGCTCCCCCCCCCCCCCCCCCCCCCCCAAAATCATTTCCCTTTATCATTTGTCCCTTCTCGAAACAACTCCACCTCTTTCTCGGCTGAGGAAATCTCTGACGGTGCTCACGAATGGGGGCTATCCCTTGTTGGATACTCTATTGGATGCCAACCCTTCTACGAAAGCCTTATTACTGCTCTGAACAAGGTTTGGTCTCTCAAAGGCTCGATAAATCTCCTCTCTCTATCTAATGGGTTTTTTCCTACTCAAAATTACCTCCCCGAAGGACTACGACATGGCATGGACAGGTGGTCTATGGTTTATTCTCGGTAAGCCATTTATTCTTTAGAAATGATCTCCAAAGTTCAAACCAAAAAGGGAAGAGTTCTCTTCCATTCCAATCTGGATCAAGATACTTGATCTTCCCCTCTCTATTTGGAATCCCAATATTTCTAAGATTGTAAGCATCATCAATCATCCTCTTACTGTTAACTCTTTAACTGCAAAGAAAACCCACCTAACGTTAGCCAGGATTTATGTTCAGATTACTAAAGAATCTATTTTACCTTATGAAGTAGTTATTTCTATGGATCGTGAAGATTTAACTCTAAAATCTAGTATGACTGGAAACCTAGCCCATGTGAAGGATGTGCTTCTCTTGTATATCCCTCAAACTTATGTCATATCAAACCCACTACCATTAAAAAGCCTTCTCCTTAACAGCATGAAGGGTAGCGATCGAGCCAAGCGTGGGATGACCGTAAATGGTGCCGAATGCAGGAGATGGTCAACTGTAGATGCGACGGGATTTGTACAGGTAATAATTTATTTTATTTTATTTTTCTTTGGATTTGCTGTAGTGGTCAACACTATTTCTTGCGGTTAGAATTACCAAATCCTCTTATTGGTCATACATATGCTTGAAGTTTTCTTTGGAGGCTATTATTTGTAAAAGCTGACGCCATATGTATTTATCTTACTCTACTCATGTTCCTTACTTTTCTCGTCTATAATTTTTTGATTGAAAATTTGGTGAGGGCTTATCTGCTAGGCTTGGACCCTCCTGCCCACTCCCCCCCCCCCCCCCCCCCGCCAAATCATTTCCCTTTATCATTTGTCCCTTCTCGAAACAACTCCACCTCTTTCTCGGCTGAGGAAATCTCTAACGGTGCTCACGAATGGGGGCTATCCCTTGTTGGATACTCTATTGGATGCCAACCCTTCTACGAAAGCCTTATTACTGCTCTGAACAAGGTTTGGTCTCTCAAAGGCTCGATAAATCTCCTCTCTCTATCTAATGGGTTTTTTCCTACTCAAAATTACCTCCCCGAAGGAATACGACATGGCATGGACAGGTGGTCTATGGTTTATTCTCGGTAAGCCATTTATTCTTTAGAAATGGTCTCCAAAGTTCAAACCAAAAAGGGAAGAATTCTCTTCCATTCCAATCTGGATCAAGATACTTGATCTTCCCCTCTCGATTTGGAATCCCAATATTTCTAAGATTGTAAGCATCATCGATCATCCTCTTGCTGTTAACTCTTTTACTGCAAAGAAAACCACCTAACGTTAGCCAGGATTTGTGTTCAGATCACTAAAGAATCTATTTTACCTTATGAAGTAGTTATTTCTATGGATCGTGAAGATTTAACTCTAAAATCTAGTATGACTGGAAACCTAGCGCATGTGAAGGATGTGCTTCTCTTGTATATCCCTCAAACTTATGTCATATCAAACCCCCTACCATTGAAAAGCCTTCTCCTCAACCCAAAGGGAGGAGTGCACCCCCCCCCCCGGCGGTTAACCCCAAAGTCAGCAATTAGTCCCCTTCCTCATCCAATGTCAATGTTAATGTCAACACTGCTGCTCCCCTCTCAACTGTACCCCCTCACCCCATCAATGATATCCCTACCTCCCACACTATTGCTAACCCTGTTACTAACAAGTCTTCCTCCTAAGAACCCCCTCCTCCTCTCCCTCCCTCAGGTCTTGACATCCCAAATCTAAACTCCCCAATTGATGAAGTCTCCTCCTTTGATATTTCTCTACAACTTTCCAATTCTCACATTGCCCAAATCTCCTCCTCCAATGAATTTGTTGTCCTTCAATCTAAGGACTCTCATATAGATTCTATCCTTGATGAGGTTTCTCCCCCCAATAATGAGCCTCCTCCTAAACAAGCCTCTCCTATGCCTCCTAAGCAGACCAAGTATAAATCTGCCAAAAAGGCGAACCCCTCCATCCCAAAGCCCTAATGACCATTCCCCCTATTGCTTGCTGGAACGTAAGTTGGTTTAACAACCCTGAGAAATTGTCAAGTTGTAAATATCTTGTTAAGTCTTTTCGCCTTGACATGTTGTGTATTCTTGAGGCAAAAATTCAGTCATCTATAGCTTTTGACCCATGGTTTCTTCATTCCCACTAGGTGTTTGAGAATGAACAAAGCTATAACAATTTTAATTCTTCCTCCTTTCAAAGAATTTGGCTTAAATGGAACTTTTCTAACATCTCTTTCTCCCCCTCCTTCATATCTTCTCAACTTATCCATGGCTCGCTCACCTTCGACTCTTCTCCCACTGTCTTTCTCTTTGTGGTTTATGCTGCTAACTCTCTGCATGAAAGAAAATCTTTTTGGCAGCAAATTTCTTCTCTGGCCTCTAGCATATCCTCTCCCTAGATCATTATGGAAGACTTCAACTATTGTAGGTTTGAGCATGAGAAATTTGGTGGCATCCAATCCACTTTAGCAAGCTGGGCAAACTTAGTAAACTTATGTTTAATGTTGGAGTTCATTATCTTGCTTCTGTTGGTTTATTGCTACACATGGTACAATCAAAAGGTGGATAATCCTATCCATATCAAATTGGACAGAATGTTGGTTAATGATGCTTGGTTGGATATACTCCCTTTCTCATTTTATAGGGGTTGAGGCCCTTCTTTGTTATGATCATTCTACTTTGGTGCTCTCCACTTCAAATTTAGCTCCTAAAAAGCATATTTCATTTTAAAAACTACTGGATGCATTTTGATAGCTTCTAGGAATCCATAACAACTGTTTTCTCTTCTTATACTTCTAGTAGCCCTATTGCTACTTTCTATGCAAAGCTGCAAAAGCTCAAACTCATAATCAAAGGCAAGAACTAGAAGTCTTCTTCATTCCTTTCCTCTGCAATTCAAAGGCTCAAATACAGACAACCCTGCTACTTTATCTGCACAACCCTAGGAACCTACCCTGAATTCTGTTCTCAAACAAACTAATTCCCAACTGGCTTCTCGTCAACCTGCTTAGTCCTCCTAGCTAACTCAAAGGGCTAAATCTAAGCTGATTTTATACGGGGAGGATGACCTTGATTTTCTTTATGCTAATATTAGGGCCAGAAGAAATTCAAACTTGGTTAAGGAAATCTCCACTTCCTTGGGACACTTCATTGCTCATAATGACATTGCTTTTGCCACTATTAAGCACTTCAAAAACCTCTTTAACTCCCCTAAACCTATTCATGACCTCTCCCATAACATTCCACCTGGCAACATGATTCCCCCTCACCTTATTGACACTTTGATCTGCCATATCACAAATGAGAAAATTAAAGCAGTGGTCTACTCTGCCCCTTCCTCCTATGCCCTGGGGCCTAACAGATTTACATTTGAGTTCTAGAACCTCTCTTGGGATATCATTGGGCTGGAAGTTTACAATGCTATCAAGAACTTCTTCAACACTGCCCAACTCCCTAAATGTGCTAAGGTTACTGCTACCGCCTTAATTCCTAAATGCTCTCATGCCACAAATATCTTAGATTTTCGTTCTACTCCCTTTGCAATGTTTCCTACAAAATCATTACAAAGATTCTTGCTAACAAGATGAAGTGTATCATGCCTCACATTATCCACCAAAGCCAAGCAGGATTCATTTCTAAAAAGACATCCACGAATAATATCTTACTTGCTTCTAAGCTCTTAAGGGACTTCAATATTATTGCTAACAGGAATTATTTTTGTGCTAAGCTTGATGTTTCCAAAGCTTTTGACACGGTATCTCATGACTTTCTGGTCTCTAGGTTAGAACATAAAGGTTTTCATGCTATTTTCATTAAAAGGATCAAGAGGTGTATTTGCAATGTGTATTTTTCTATATGCATTAATTGGACTCTTGAAGGTTTTCATTTGTTCTACTTCCGGTTTGAGATAAGGCTACCCCTTATCTCCCTTACTCTATTGTATTGTCGTGGATGATCTTTCTTGTTGTTTAGAAGCTCCTAACCAGGCTAACCCCTTCTCGGGTATTTCTTTCAATGGCAAAAAGCATAAGTCACATATTACATGCTGATGACTTGCTTGTGTTTATCAAAGCCGCAACCCAAAATGCTTCCTCTCTAAACTCTTGTCTCACCAAGTTTGATGCTGCCTCTGGGCTTCATAAAAATCAAACAAAAAGCTCCATCCTCTTTTATTCTAATTCCCCTACTGCCCCGGCCATTTTCCATACTCTTGGCATCTCTCAAGCCAGCTCAGTGCTTAAATATTTAGGCTTGCATATATCAGATAAACATTTTTCAACTACCCACTTTCAACCACTAATGAGTAGGATTTTTACTCTACTTACTGGCTAGAAAATTAAATTTTTATTTTTTGTAGGGAGAATTCAATTCCTGTGGTTTACATCTTTAACACAATTGCTTACTGAATTAGAGGTTCAATTATACCCAAGTCTTGCTGCAAAATTATTGGCAGGCTCTATTCTAGATTTTTTTTTTCATGGTAACATGGATGGGAAAAAACTTCATCTTATAACCTGACACAACACCTGCTGCCCCAAAAATTTGGTGATTTGGGCTTGCCTAGCATACAATCTCTCTACTTTGGGTTTCGATGCTCTCTTATTTAGCGACTAATTTCACAAAACTCTTTGCTGGCTGATTGGATTAATTACAAATATGACTCTCCTTGGAAACCACCTGCTTCAAAAGCTTCTAAATTTTGGAAATTTATCTGCTCTGTGGCTTGCAAGATTAAGGGTATCATTTCCCTTCATGTTCCTTCCTCTTGTTGTAATTTCTCTATGTATTGGGACCCTTTGTGCAACCATCACTCCTTATCTGAGCATATGCCTCCCCCCACCCTTTCCCATGTTTCTGTGGGCTCTTTCATATCTAACGGTGATTGGGTGATTCCTGACCACTTCCCCTCTCGGGCTAAGCAGGTTATTGCCTCCATTCCCATTGTTTAAAATCTTAGGCACATTAGCTCCTGGAATGGCACCGACAACCCATCTTTTAGAACTCACTTCTCAATTTTCTGACCATTTGCCTATTGCTCCTTGGTACAAGCAAGTTTGACACAAGAAGTCTTCTTTGAGGTATTCTTCTTACACTTGGCTTGGCTTGCATTACATGAGAGCCTAAAAACTGCTGACCTGCTATTGATGAGAAAAATTGCCGTGGCTTCCATCTGTTTTTTTATGTCATAAGGCATTTTCCTGTATCTGTGTTTCTTATTCGCTTATTTTTAATATAGTTAGAACCTTGACTCCTAAACTTCAAGAAAACAAAAAATAGGGGAAGATAAGCTGTGAAGCCTTGAATTCTCCCTTCAGATTTATCGAAGTAGTTAAATAAAAGCCTTTAACACGTGTCAATCATCAAATATGAACAACGGATACTTGTTGCCACGGGCATCTTGCTGCCACAGCAAGATAAGAATTCTCCAATAAACAATCATATCCATCCACGTTTACTGCTCAAACGCAGTCCACGTAAATACGAGGCATCTTTTGCATGTGTGCTAATATATAATTCTTCTACCCCTTATCTTCATCGCATCATCACTACCAAAGCGCAAAGCCAGCAACTGCGATATCGGTAAACTCTCTCTCTTTCAAATCCCACATACCCAATAACAATGTCAACCACAAAGGTAATATTACCAAACGATTCAAATATCATTTGACTGAAAGCCCAAGACTGACGATTAATTTTGTGATTAAACAACAGGATGGGAGCAAACCTGCAGCGGCCGGGGCAGATCTGAGTGGAGAAAAGCGCCCCAATGAGAAGGTGATTGAGACGGTTGATTACAGGTCGCCGGCGGCTGCGGCGGAAGGAGAGTTCACGGAGAAGAGGCCGGTGGAAATTGTTCACGAGCTCCATGGTGGAGAGAAGGATAAGCTTAATGCTCCAAAGCAAGATTAGTTGGATGATTATGGGGATGGCTTGTTCATTTTTTTCAATTTGTTCTCATCATGTAGTTCAATGCTTGTGTGATTTCAGGGTGGTTCGGATATATATGGGTGTTTGTCAGCTGGTTTAGAAATCCTTTGTGGCTGTTTATGCCTTCAGAATAAATGATCTTCGCGTTATTATTAATAATCTTATTTTATTTTATTTTATTTTGATGTTTTGTGTACTATGCATGCAAATATAGAAGTTTAGCTATTAAATATGAAAATGTTAATATTTTGAGTGCTATCTATATAAATGTGCTATTAATTCATACCCCCTATCCTCATCTCTCCTACTATTGTGTAGAGCTTTGCCACATTGGGACTGCTAACCGAAAAAAACAGAGAACAATGATATAGTAATTTTATAAGAGTTGTATTAATTATAAGAATCACGAGAAATAGTAATAATTATTATTATCATAATCATCATAGTCGATTATGTCTTCTAGCTTAGAGTTGGGTTACGGAGCAGGCACAATAATTGTAAGTGGAGTCCATTATATATTGGTTAAAGAGGTGGCCATGCTTCCCTATTCAAAATACACAAGGAAAAAGTGATGGAGATGGTTGATTACCTATCACTAATGCCTTCATTTTGGCCTGATCCAAGCAGGGGCGTAAACGAGTTAAATTTGAGTAAGCTCTAAGATTGTTCATCTTGACTTGTTAAACAAATCAATTTTGTTTACATGCTTGACTTTAGTGAACTTGACATCATAAATAAAAGAAAGAGATTTTTATTTTTGTTATCGTATTTGTAAAATTGAAGTTGGAGAGGCTCTAAATAATGAAATATAAAAAAACTGTGGAATTTGATGATATTTCAATAGAAGTATGAAAATACTAAGGAGATCAATGAATTACTCGGCTTACTAAATTTTTTAATATTATTTTAAAGACTAAAAAGATGTTAGATGAGTGTAAAACTAGTATGTTGGTTCCTATTTTTAAGAATAAAGTTGATGCAAAAAAGTGTACAAATTATAGAGGAATTAAGTTAATATGTCATACATTAAAATTATGGGGGGAAGTAATTGAGCATAGGTTATGACGTGATACTAATATTTCTCAAAATCGGTTTGGATTCATGTCACGCAAGCCTACTATGGAAGTTATACATTAGAGATTCGATGATGGAGAAGTATACAGCGAGTAAGGATGATCTACATTTAATATTTGCTAATTTAGAGAAAGCATATAATAAAGTTTCAAGAGAAGTGCTCTGGAGAGTTTTAGAAAAGAAAAGAGCTAACAATGTTTATATTCAAGTCATTAAGAATATGTATATAGGAAGTGTTGCTTGTGTCCAAACACAAAATGGTTTGACCAAACATCTTTCTATTTTAGTTGGATTACATCAAAGAACAGCTTTGAGCCCATATCTTTTTGCTTTAGTCATTGATGTTCTTACTAGCCATTTGCAAGAGGATGTACGGTAGCATATGCTTTTTGCTGATGATATTCTTCTTGTTGATAAAATTTGAGAGAGAGTTGGAAGAAAACTTGAATTATGGAGGTCAATCTTAGATCTAAAGATTTTCGTTTGAGTAGATTTAAAATAGAATACATATGGCATAATTTTAGTAGGGATAAATATAGTGGTGACATTGTGACATTGAGTGATCAAGTCATTAAAAGAGTGCACCTTTTAAATATATTGGGTCTATTGTTCAAAAGGATGGTGAAATATATAGATTGGGATATTATTAGAATAATTCAAGCTAGTTGATTGAAGTGGAAAGCATCAAGCCTGTTGTGTGATATAAAAGAACCCGTCAAATTTAAGGGAAAATTTTATAACATGGTGATGAGACCTGCAATGCTTTATGCCTTAGAATGCTAGCCATTAAAAGAGAGGCATACAATTAAGTTAAGTATTACAGAGATGAAGATGCTCAGATCAACAAACATGTAAAAAAAACCAATAAGCCTTAATCATTAGTTTTGCCACAACCACAAACTAATAAAAGTAAGGAAAATTTAGTGTAAGATTTAGAAAGATATCCAATATCAACACAGGTGACAAACACCATTAATACAAAAAGTAAAATTCAAAGGGAAATGACTTCTGTGAAAATCTCGAGCTAGCAATCATATCTAGAAACACAGAGTAAAAGTACCATTTTCATTTGATGTAGTCATCTCATCATCAACATGACAAGAGAATAAGATCAAAATTGCTTATTAATATCAAGTACCTGAAAAAAATCACTTCCTTCCAATTTTTATCTAATTTCGATTGGAAAATTGTGTGCTTTGAAAATTCACGCCCCGGCCTCCCCCTCTATCGGGAGAGTTTTAATGAATTAGGTTATGGGGTAAATTTTTAGAAGGCATATTGTATTGTGAATAAGACACACCCAGATATTTCACCCACATTTTGCAAGGACTTTATGATCTGAGTTCTGGTTTCCTATAGGCGCAAGCCCCTATAGCTAATTGCCCCTCCCGATAATAAAAGAGAACTTTCGATTAAGGCTAGTCATCAATCAGATACATAGAGATACATATATGGCATATAGTAGCAGCATGGGTTATGTGTTGAAAATTTAATATTTAAAATTTAGAAATTTTACCATCTTGCACTTAATGAGGATGGTGGGTGAATGGATGATGGGCTCGATCAAGATCCCATAGTTCCGTCATGCCGAGCCATTATGGTCCTTGGTATACTTAGTCAGAGGAGGTAGTCGACCCAACCTGACAGAGGATCCTTGTCAGCAACCATGGGTTGCATCTTTCAAGAGGATTGTAGACCTGGGGTAGATATTTGCCTAAGGGGACAAATTTGAATCCACCTTAGCTAACAGAGGACTTTGTTCCCTATCAATCATATCATATTAATTCACCTCTCAAGGATTTAGTGCCATTGGGGAGCTTATGAGCTCTAGTTATGACCGTAATTTAGTAGTGTCATTTTGCAGCAAACCACCCAGTTCAAAGGGCCCCGATCATAACTGTTTACCTGTGATGCCATTTTAGGAAAATCGCCAATTAGAGGACACGTGCCACGTCCTTTCTGGTAAGAGACTGTTTGAGAATGAATCCTAGGATATTCTCGACCAAATAATAGCTCTTTGTAAGCTGAAGTAATATTTGAATTTGTCCATCTCAGTAAACTGTTACAGAAGGTGGATGGGTTTTACTTTAAGCATTTTGATGGTTAATTTCAATTCTAAATATTATTTCAAATTTTGTTATTTTTTTAGTTCTGAATTTTTGAGCATTTAGGAGGTATTTGAAAATTTGGAATTAACCCCTCCGATTAAGATCTATGTTCAACATGGCCATCATCAAAGTAGTTTTATAGGCATTTTGATTTCTCTTATTGATTGAACCTTGTTGACTTTATCTTACTTACTGATAGAGGATTGGGTTCTTCGTAAGCATTATGCTTTTATTGGTGAATCATTTCTTTAATAGACCTTGAAGGCCTAATATGAACTATAATACAAAATATCTCGATTGATACTGTGACCGTATATTTATTTAACGGTTCGAGCCATATCGACTTCTATCCATTCACATAGAATGATCGAGCTCATATTTAAGTTCATTTCTAGACCCGCGTAGTATCCTCAAATATCACGTGTGTAAATACAACACGCTCATCAGGGCTTATGCAAGTATATATTATTATATGTATACAGGTTAATGTGCTTGAATGTGCACTTTTGTATTCGTGCGTATACATATTGTAATGTATATGTGGGAGTATTTTAAAATTTATTATTGCTCAGTTATGCGGGTAGCTGTCATTTGAATGTTCACGATGCTCTGTTTAGAACCCTATAGACGTCTTCTATCCACATGTATGGATGTTGCAGATCCGGTGGCGTAGCATCACATGATAGGTTATTTGCTGCTTTAGAAAATTGGTTGTCATGCACTAAAGAGCCTCTTGCAGCCGATCACATACACTTACATCTATTCTAGTTCTTTCACATTTGTCCACATACAACATGTTGAATGTATAATGGGCCTCCTTCAGTGGCTCATAGGCATTTACATTTATTGTAGTTATTTAGCATATTATTCGTATATGATATTTTGTGTATATAGCAGGCCTTTTACAATAGCCCGTGGGCACTTGCACTTGTTGCATATCATCCGGTATTTGCTTGTAGATGACATGTAGTGTGTAGGACGGGTCTCCTACATTAGTTTGTGGGTGCTTGTAATCATCATACGCATCATCATATACACTTGAAATAAGCTTTATCATTCGCAGATGGACCATTGTATGAATGAGGAGTCCTCTACAGCAGCTCGTAAGAGCTCGTATACATATTGTGGATTTGTCACACTTGTTTGTGCACTTTACACTTGTAGTGGCCTGAGGCATTTGCTTGCAAGCTAATATTGACTGCAGGTGAATCATGTTCATTGCAGTATCTGTTGGCACTAGTTATGAGCAATGCTACTATATACGCTTCCAGTCTTCTATCGTCACTTGCAAGTATCTACATCCATTAAAGCCTGTCGCTTTGAATTATGGATGATGTATTGCATGCCATATGCACGTTGAATCATCATATTCATTGTGTATTGACCCTTTGTGCTTGTAGAAAATTATCATATTTTCTTGCCATTGAGTTGTTATAGATTGTAGAGATACCCTAGCATTTGTTGCAGGTTTCCTGTAAGCAGGTCGTCATACTCCTTACAATTCCAGTTGGTTATTATTTATAGGTGAACCATATAAAAAAATCACAGGTTCCTCTTTGTCCTGTAAAGGTGACTTGTGTTTCAAGTAATGAATTTGCTTACTGATATTTGCTCGCAATTGATTAGTACATTCATTTGCGGGCTAGTTGATTGTCAAGCGTAGGGAAACTATTGCACTCGCTGCATGGTAATTATTGTTGCCCGCGAGCTGGTCATCATATTCTCTATTAATGTTCGCATTTCAATCAATGTGATGAGTCATTGTTATCTCATTGAGGTTTTCTCTTTCACTCACAAGCATATTGTTGTGCTTTCCATTTAATCTTTGCTTACAGATACATCACATTTATTGCAAACATTTTAAATTAATTATAAGAAAGTTATATTGAAATCCAAAGGTCTTTTGTTTAATTAGAATAATTTAGGTCTTTAATTAACATTTTCATTGATGTGATTGTATGTTTGCTTAATTCAAATCCGATTCCCTGTGGTCCAAATCCAGTTTATTTTCTGTTCAAGTTCAAGTATAGTTCACTGTTGATTGTTCAAGTCATGTACAAATTTGTTTAAGTCCCTGGCGTTCATTCAGGTTCAAATCAAGTCCCCTGTAATTTGTTTAAGTCTTGTGCATTTCATTCTAAATTTTGACAACCTCCCGGCGTCTCCCCTGTTTAGGTTAAATCCTTGAGTCATAACCTTCACATCCATGCTATGTTAGTGCTTCAGGTAGGTATCAAGCGACATTACGGCTGTATTTCTTCAATCCCCGCCATGCTATGAGAACGCTTAGGGGTCTTCGAGGTACTTATTTGAAAAACATGTAATTTTCTTTCCCCCACCACGCTACAAGAGCATTTAATGTACTTAATTTCATCCTCGTCATACTACGTGAGTGCTTCGAGGCCTACCTATCTCATCGAAGCGTCGTGTCGGATTCCCTCCCACCATGCTACATGAGCGCGTAGGGTTGTCCGCCAGCTCACCTCAAATGTCGAAAGCAAGAATTTTGAGTTAGAAATTTTACCTGCGTGATGACGGCGGTCGTGATGGAGAGAATTTGCAAAACTACTCAAAACTCTTCATCATTTTTTTTATATTCCACTCCTCATCATTTCATTTCTTCGTCATCAATTTTTTATCTTTTCCCCTTCTTTTCTTTCTCTTTTTTTTTTATTTTCCATTTTCTCCCTCCCCCTCATTTTTTTGCAAAAAGCATATATATATACACATAATATAGAGGTACCCTTCTCACTACATGTCTAATGTACATACAATTTAATTAATTCTAGATACATGATGTATATCGATAAGTCACCTTAGGCAAGTAAGAGTTATGATGGATTCACTCGATAAGTAGATCCTATGGCAATTTGGTTTAAGGAGCCATGTTAAACAACAATATATTCAACTGGATCCAAGTGCAGTGCATTAAAAATGTGAAAATTGGGTCAAAAACTCAAAAAAACAAATCAGAGAGCAATACACATATAAAGGTTTATCATCGAAGAGAAAGAAAACAAATAAATCACCACAAACAGCTGCAACAAACTGACAACTACGGACATCAAGCAAGTCACCCCCATTCAATTGTAGTAAAACAGTTTTTCTTTTAATAAAAAGCTTAGTTTATTTTATGTATTTTTGTAGTAAAGCCAACTAGTCCAAAAGCATTTTCCAACCAATCCAGAATACCCCAAACTACTGTAATTGAAGTTAACGAATGAAATTCTTCTTCTTTTCTTTCTCCATTTCTTCTCTAAAGGAGTTTACACAACCTTGAAAGGTTCTCTACCCTCCTTGATTCATCAAGAAGCATAACAATTGATGCTCTCGCTCATTCAAGATGAAGAATATAGATTGGCGGAAGCCTTGTGCTCTACAATCCCATCAAGAAATACAATTTTTTGAAATTTAAAAATCTTTTCAACAAGCTGATATCCAATTTGCTTCAATCGACAGTCAACACAAATTATAACAATTTCAGCTCTACATGGATTCCCTTGAAAAACACCTCGGCAGCTTGTGCACCAACCAACCCCCACTACCTTGCTCGCAAGAACTGCTTCCAATATCAAACATCTTGGGTTCGGCCGCCTATTTTCCCTCCTAACAGTAGATGCCATCCCCTACTGGTTTACCTTTCCTTAAATCTATGAAAACTAAACTCCCTTGCTTTAATGGTTCCAATGTGGACACTTGGATCTTTAAAGCATAGGAGTATTTCGGCTTTCATGGTACTTTGGATTGTCATCGTGTTTGCATTGCATCTATTCATCTTGAAGGCCCCGTGATTACATGGTATCAATGGTTTCAAATGAAAAGGTCAAAACCCTTTTTGGCTCAGATTCATGCTCTGATTACAACAACATTTTGGTATCTCATCTTATGATGAATTATATGGCAATCTCTCTAAATTAACCTAACAATCCTCCGCTTGAATACTAAATAGCTTTCTAAAATCTTGTTTTCCCAAATCTATTTGAGTCCACTCTTATTAGTTATTTTATTTTTGGTCCTAAAACAAGAATTATGTCAAGAATTTTTGATCGTCAAACCTACAACTTTTTTGAATGTAATGGAATTAGCACAAAGACATGAATCTAAAATTCAAGATTTTTTTCCCTTCCCTCCTCACATTGGCACAAACCATCACTAACCTTTTCTGCCACCAAGAACATAACCCACATATAACCTCCACTCCACCTTTCAGCCAGCCTTCCAACCCCATTTCCCAGCCAACATCCACCATCTATAAATCACCCGACCTCCCCATTCACAAACTTTTACCAACTAAAATTCAATTTCACCGTTAAAAAGGATTTTGTTTTAATTGTGATGTTAAATTTGGGCCTCAACACAGTTTCCCTAATAAATTTTCTCTCTTCCTTGGCATAGATGATTCAGAAACCTCAAAGGATCCACTCCCCACTAATACTGACTTCGATTACCTCGAAGGATCCCCACTTGACCCTTACCTTGTGTCGATCTCCCTAACCTCTTCAAGCCTTTAATTGGCCTATCTAAACATAGAAATCCCTCTCAATAGGTAAAACTCTCTCTTTCTTTCTCTCTCTGTTATATAAATATGTATAAATATTATATGTTATATATATATATATATATATATATAATTATGTTAAAAAAAAGAAGACACCAAAATAAAGAAAAAAAATTTAAATAAAAAGAAAAGAAAGTTTATGCATCTTATTCGCCGGCATCACCCCCTTACGAAGGTATAACGTTCTAAACTTAAACCTTGCATTCAGCATTTGCGGCGCACCGAAAAACCACCTATACACTCTTTTCTCTAGAGTGTTGGGAAGGATACCTGGTGCAATGCCTACGGCAAAGCGGGTAGGACCTATACACACTCTAGTAGTGTGGTGGGGACACTTACAAGTAGCCTTAAGAGCTCGCATAGTGTGGCAGGGGAAAGAATTATGCATTTGAAACAAGTACCCCGAAGACCCATACACACCTTTCTCTGGTGTGGTAGGATTGAAGATTTACGGCTGCAGTATCATCCAACACCTGCCGTAAATGCTTTTTTATAGCGTGGCGAGTGGCCCAGACCCCTGTAATTTCTCCTAAACAAGGGAGATGCTGGGAGGCTACCAAAATTCTGTCTGAAAATGTATAAGACTTGGACAATTACAGGGGACCGAACTTACTAACTTTTGAGCAACAGGGGACTTGAACAAAACTTAAAATGGTTAATAAGAACTTGGATAAGCAAATAGTGACAAATTGAAATCAAATTAAGTTCGAACCCAAGCAAATGATAAAGAGCAATAAAGGACTTGAATTTAAATGAACTAAGTGCAAAGGACTTTAACTTGATTTGTGACTTGAGCATGCAACAAAATTTACAGTTACAGGGAACTGGACATACAAGACTTGAACTGGATACAAGGGATTTGAATAGATTGATAGGAAACCGAATATTGAATTAAAAAATATGCAATCATAATGAAAATACATATATTAAATGGCAACTTTGATTATTCAATCAAAAATCAAATGTAATTATGGAGGTCGAGAGCTTGCAACATTCAATATGACTTTCTCATAAGCAATAAGAAGAGAAGATTGCCAACATATGATAATGGCCACTTGATTATGTAGGCTGTTCTACAAATATACTCATTTGCAAACAATGCCACTTGATTACATACAAGCATATCAAGCTTCTGCAAATGATGACAACAAGCATGTACTGATTATAGAGACGCCCTTACCATTCAAGCATTCATCAAATGCATGAGTCCCCTACAGATGAAGGAGGTTAACATGCAGTGAGCACTATGGCATTCCTCCTACAATCAGTGTTAGCCAACATGCAGACCAACATATTTTTAAGAAATATTGATTCATCATAAGGACATATGATAAGTACAATGATAGTCAACATTATTATGCAAACAAGCGAGTGAAGTCCGCAATTGAGGAATATTGAAAGGTGATGCAATCAATTGCATATGAATATCAATACTCAATATAACTTCCACGCAAGTAATAGAGCAACCAAGTGAATGAACATGAAGAAATACAATAGTGCTTATGACAATGGCGACAATTCAATATCTAGAGGATACATTAATAAAGTAAAGCGATACACAATGAACATAATGATTAACACAATCAATAAGTTTGAGATGAATGAACTGGCTTACAGATATAAGAGACAACATCTTGCGTTCAAGCTCAATGCATATGCTAAATCTTGTAACAATAGTTAGGATACTCATATATCCTATAACAAGGCAATATCAGGCAAATACATCTATCTTCTATGAACAAGGGAGCTTAACATATGATGAACTGAAAGACATGGAATATTGGAATAATCCAAAGAGAATGCAACTCCCATGTAGTTAATACTATTTAGCCGTAGGAAAACACACTAGTCTTTCACAGACAAAGATAGAAGATAAACAAAAAATTCAAACATATACAAGTCATTGTAGTAGATTTGTTGTGTAAACAACAAGTTGTCTACGAGCAAGGGTAGCAAGTATACTACAAATGCAAGTGCCTACAGGTCACTATAAAAGGCCTGGCATATACTTAATGCATCATTTACAGGAAAATACACAAGGGACATAACAAATATGAGCTTCTACAAGCTGTCATAAAAGACCCATCAAATGTCACAAAGATGTCCCCAAATACCCGCATGAGCCCCAACAAACATGTTGTATTTACACACGTGAGTCTGAGGATGTTGCGAGGGTTAAGAAGTGAACTTAAGTTCATGTCCAATCCTCCTCCTTGGTAGGATAGGAGTCGATATGGCTTGAACCAACGAATAAATATACGATTGTGACATCGAACGAAATATTTGATTTTATAGTTTATATTAGGCCTTCAAGGTCTATTAAATGAATGGTTCACTGCTAGAAGCATAAATCCTATAATGAACCCAACCCTTTGTCGATAGGTAGACAAAGTCGATAAGGTTCAGCTCATAAATAAAAGTGCCCAAATATACCCCGATGATGGCCGTGTTGAACATAGATCTCCACTAGAGGGGTTAATTTCAAGCATTCAAAGTTCCTCCAAATGCCCATATAAATCTAAAATTTAGAAAATATTAAAATCAAAATATTTAAAATTGAAATTCAAGCATCAAACACTTAAATAAAAGCCCATTAACTCTCTACAATAGTTTACGGAGGTGGACAAATTGAAAAGTATCTCAGCTCACAAAGAACTAATGTCTGGTCGAGAATATCACTATGATTCATTCTCAAACCATTTCCTGCAAGTAAGGATGTGGCACGTGTCCTATAACCTACAGTTTTGCCGCTAAATGACACCGCCGAAAAATAGTTATGATTGGGGCCTTCTGAACCAGGTGGTTTGCCACCAAATGGCACAACTAACTTACGGTCATGGCCAGAGCCCATATGCTTGCTAATGACATTAAATTCTTGAAATATGAATCAATAGGATATAATCGATAGGAAGAAAAGCCCTCTGTTAGCTAAGGTTGATTCAAATTTGTCCCCTTAGATAAATATCCACACTAGGTCTATAAGGTACCATTGAATAACGCAACCCATGGCTATCGGCAATAATCCTTCTATCTGGTTAAGTCGACTACCTCCTCTGACTAAGTAGACCAGAGACCACGATGGCCTGAGATGACAAAAACATGGCATCTTGATCAGGTCCATCATCACTTCCCCACCATCCGCTTTAAGTACAAGATGGTGAAATTTCTAATTTTCAATATCAAAATTTTAACACCTAAACCCATGCTGCTACTATATGCTAGATAACACATATTTCTATGTATCTGATTGATTATTAGTCTTCATTGAAAGTTCTCTCTCATTACCAAGAGGGGTAATTAGCTATTGGGGCTTACACCTATAGGAAACCATAACTCAGATCATAAAGTCCTTGCAAAATGAGGGCAAAATCTCTGGGTAGTGTCTTATCTACAAACCCAATCTGCCTTCCCAAAATTTACCCTGGAAATTAATTCGTTAAAACTTCCACAAAAGAGGGGTGACTGGGGACCAAATTTTTGGATCCCATATATTTATGACGACACTGCTGGGATTTGATTTCTCTTTCCATCTAAATGCTATAGTAGTAGCTAAATCGATATGTGCTCAAAAATCCAAACCTTCTTGAAATGATCATTCGATGAATAAAAATTTTAAATATTCTAAAATGATCATGCAATAAATTCAGTCAAAATTCATTAAGCAAGGTTTAAAATTTATTTAGTTGCTTGGTTATGTTATATATTATTATTATTTTATTCTGTATAGTCTCAATATTTTGAAAGTGTGTGGTGATGTATCAGACATTGATTACTAATCCTTGTCTTTCATTTTTGCAGATGGACCTACAGAACATTTCCTTCACTGTCCAACTGGGATGAGGTGCTAGTATTAAACTAATAAATGTTGTGATCAACACCAGGAATGCTGGAGTTACCATTCAGTTTGGTGGATTAGAGTTCTCTACAGCTACTGAAATGGCTGCCGCCATTCCTATGAATGACATCAATTCTGAAGGGCCTACAAGGAGGTCTCATTCTACTGAAACCTCTACACTTTGCATGCATATTCCTGCATCGTGAACTATTGTTGTTGAGGAGCCTCATATGAGAATTTTTGTATTTGAATGGCTTTCTCAACTAGAAGCCCTGACGACCAAGAGGGTCATAGCCGGAGGAAGAATCTTAATGGAGATTGCAAACACAACTATGCCAATCGGGTTACCTGCACCTGGGAAAAATGATGCTAAAGCCTCCTCATATGGAGGGAGGATCACGAGAAGGTAGAGAAGGAAGAATGCTGAGCTCCAGGCTCAATAGAAATTGGTGCATGTATACCCATTGAACCTGCCTGCTCTAGAACCTGAAGCTAATGTTCCCACTCGGAATAAATTTATCGACATAAGGTGGGTAAAGAGAAATAGCTCCATAGGTGAGCTAAAGAAATTTTTCTAGGAGGATGCTAAGCACCAGTTCCCCTACAAAAGAAAGAGACTAAAACACTATCGGCCCAAGTTTATAGGGTCCTAAAGATTGTGAAGGAAAAAAAAACTTAAAAAAAAAGTTCTAGTGGCCTTTAATAATCGAGGTTAGGAGAACCCTGTCGAGAGAGCACCTTTCTGTTGTAACAGAAAGAAAGTAAAGAAAGCATGTTCCACCTGGTGAGCATCGAGGTGTGACACCTGAACATCGTGTTTAGAGATCCACCACCAAAAGGTCCTGATGGGATGGAAAACAAATCTGGAAGCTGAAGCCTCGTAGAGAAGAGAAGTGAGAAAGAAGAGAATAGATGATAAATTTGGGCTTGACATTCGATACGACTTCCTAGAGATCTGCCCTGGCTAATAAGTAACGTCAGACGTGGGTCCAAAAGAAGGCCCATAATGATGCCTGTCTCGATGGTCAACACCCTGGGGAATCCTCCAGGGGATCCCATCATTTGTCGACCCCATCAAATGAAGCAACCAACTTTAATCGTAGTCTGTGGGTTGATAAAATATTCCTACCTAACAATGAATCAGAAATCTAATGGCGCCATCATTCGGAGATCTGAGTACAAGAAGAAGAAGAAGAAATAGAAGAGGACACCTTGAACATCGAAGTAATTTACATGGTAAGGCATACCAATGTCAAGAATGAGACCTACTATGATGATGGTGAAGATGATGACAATTGGCAATAGTTGCCGTTTAGGCAAGTACACCGATGTCACTGTGAGGCCAAGTCCACCACTAGCAAAGGCGTCTGCTCTTCGAAAGAAGAACAAGAAGAAGAGGCCGATGAGAATCCTCTCAATGCTGAAGATGTCACGCTCGCCAATATGCAGTGAAAAATGAGATGGAAAATGAGAGTCAAAGATAGGTAAATCTCTCAGTTGAATGAGAAGATGACTAAAATGATGACCCAGATGACGACGTTGATGCAGACGATGCAAAGAATGATTGTCGTCAGTCCCATGTCTAATCCTCCAACCGATCCACTAAATCTCCAAATGCCTCAAGTTTTAGGAGTACGGGGAATTCTTGAAGGAGGTCACGAGGTGCATAATGTTATCTGCCACCCCACTTCATAAAACATAGCCATTACGTTCGAGCTTGTGATGGCTGTACAGCTGGAGGGAATCATCACATAGATGTTGATCAGGCGAAGAAATTGATGGGGTAAAGGTCATCCGTATCCTGCCGAATATGACCAAGTGTCATACCCGAAAGGGTACTCTACCCCAAAGTTTAATACCTTTAATGATAATTATAATCTCAGACAGCACTTAGCACAATTCAAGGCCACCTATAGGAATACAGGAGAAAATGATGAATTACTCTTTCGGCAATTCGTTAGTAGTTTAATGGCGGCTGCTTTTGAATAGAACGCTAAACTACCAAATGATTCTGTGAAGACATTCACAGAACTAGAATCAATGTTGTGAAGAGATTTGTCAGCGCGCCTGAAAAAATAACAATTGTTGACCTCGCTCTAGATAAGAGAAAAAGGGACGACTCAGTAACTGAATACATTACTCGTTAGCATAATTTAAGTATGAAATATGAGCAGTAGCTTGAAGAACATGCCGTGCAATTACTAATAGGAGATTTCGATGATAAGATGTAACCATCTCATGTGCATGGCTACCATCACCATATTTCAGGACTTACTGAATAGAGTAGCGAACTTTAAAATTAAATTTGTCAAGATCAGAGAGCCACTATAATAAGCCCAACAAAGCTAAAGCCTTGGGTACCAAAAGAGGTGAGGAACATGTGGTTTATAATATAGATAAAGGTAAGCAACCAATGCAATATGAAGACAAACCAAAATAGGCTTATAACTATAATCCCCAACTAAAGTTGATACTCAGGGGTAATGATAATCCTCAAACTTTTTAGGGTGGAGGAGAACACTCGAGGCAGATAATCGGAACTGGTGATCGAACATTTCTATACCTCAAAGATAAGATAAATAAAGAACATTCATTTAAGGCGTTAAAAGTGAGCTTAGAGACTGCAGGAGTGGAAGAGGCTCGAGGAGTCGAAACATATTGGCGACGCAAATTATTGCTCATACCATCGGGTACTTGGCCATCCTATTGAAGATTGCTACATCTTTAAGAATGGCTGAAAAGAAAATATCTAAGGGGAGAACTCACATTATCGAACAATGTTGACTCACCCTAGAAAAGAATAAACTCGGGTAGTTACATCTTCTTCTATGCCCCTAGTTGAAGAAAGAAGAAATAAAAAGAAGCTGGCCCAAGAGGAGCAGTGGGAGACTGCAGTCTCTTAAAAAATTATAAAAATGCTAAAACAGCTCAAAGGAGTTCCTGGTGTGAAGTGGAAATCTCCTATGGAGTCGGTGCAAAATTTGAAGGTGTTGCCTATGGAACGAGCATCAACTTCTAAATAGTATCCTAACTAAGATGGTTTCTCAAAGTCTGAAAAGACGAAGTCTTCCAAAAAGAAGAAAATTTTGAAGAAGCCCAAGGAGAAAAAGACAGCAATGCAAAGGGTTATCGATAGTTTGAATGAATATTACCAGACTGCGAGGTGTCCCGTTAAGCTCGCTGATTTTATGACAGAGCTCAAAATTGATGAAACAGAAGAGGTGGATGAAGACTCTCTTTCTGTGGAAACTTGCTGGGTCATTTTGTGATGCCAGTGGCTCTGGAAAAAGAAAAAAGTGCTAAAGAAATAACTTTTGAATTATGTATGATGGTGTAGCCAATGGATTATAGTTCGGAAGAAGATTTGTACTTCCCAAATAAAGCCGAGTCCGAGCATGAAATAACATCGCAAATGGAACATGTGAGGCTGGAGGGTGATTCTGGACCCAATAATGAGCCTCTGGATGTTATGATGGTCGACTCTGAGGAAGATGCTCTTTCAAACTAGTCTAAGCGAGATAAGATATCACAAGGGTAACTAAAAAGCAGCAAGATGCTGCCATCTCCACCAAAGAAGGAGGTCTCCAATAAAGACAAAGGAAAGGAGATAGTTATTAATGACGATATCATCTTCGAAGACCCAAAGGCCACTTCCGCTAAAAGGATATATTATAATATCTTATCCCATTTAAGAAAAATCCTAGCATAACTCAGCATATACGACGCTCTTGTAATGTCCAAAGACCTTTTGGAGACTTTGATTCAGGCTCTCAAAGACCCTGAAAGATATTAGGCGTATTTTTTTGAACGTAATATGACAGAGATTCTACAAGCCCGTAACAATCTGATCATCACCTTCACTGAAGATGATATGACGCTCAGAATGGTAGATCATAACCGCTCTCTATATGTTACTGCAAAGAGCGAGGGAATGATAATCAGTCAAATTTTGATCGATCCCGAGTCCTCCATCAATCTTATAAGTTTGAAAGAACTAAGATTGCTATGCCTCGACGTGGAGCACCTCGTGCAAGATAAATTGATGGTACACGACTTCATCAAAAAGAGGTAGAAGATTCTAGGATCATTTATGCTCTCCCTTATATTTGGAGAACTTTACACAGAAGCTAAATTCTGTGATTAATACAGATACCTCATTCAAAGCGATTCTGGGTTGCCCCAAGTTGCATGAATACGGTATTATCCAGTCAACATTACATCAGTGCATGAAGTATCTTAGAGATGGAGAAGAATTCAGGATCTTTGCCGATATCCAGCCATTTATAATCTATAAAGTAAAAATCTATGAAGATGCCAAGTACTTCATTCTAAATGAGCTAAAGCCATCAAGTTTTCTAGAAGCCAAAGAATCAAAATTAAAGTCTATAAAGTGGCCCGAATGAAAAAAAATGAGAAGCAGGTGGGGAGTAAGAAGGCAATGCCGACTCTTTCCAAAGTAATAATCGCTCCAACTTTTTTCAAAATAGTCGCCACTCTTAAAGAAAGAAAAGATGTGCATCACCTAGGGAGTGACACAGATGAAGATGATGTCACCCCTACCAAATCTCAGAGAGTATGCCAGTCGACATGAGTCTACCTACACGAGTATGCCACTCTTAAAGGAAAAAAAGAAGGCTGAATATTCAGATTCTGATTACGATAATGAGTCTACCTACACGAGCAAGGTGCAGTGTGTATTCTTAAGAAGAATAGGTAGCCTATCAATCTCAGAAAGTGTATTCGTAGTCTCGTGTATTCCCCTGTAACATTTCAAGGAAATTATTCCACAAGGTGCATAATATTGAAGAGCTCATAACCCATTATGTGCTTCCTCTTAAAAAGGGGATTGGGCTATGTACCTTATTTTATAAAGCTAGAGAGCGTAAAGAAGAAACAAATTCTGACTGGTTTCATAAGCTTGTTAATTTTGGGGAATCAGTACCCATGAGAATGTCTAGGTACAATACCAAAAATATTCAAAAAATATTACAAAAGTAAGCTAGCATTCGTACCTCCAAACAATAATTCCATTTCTGTCGGAGCCTCTAGTATCCAAGAAATCTTCATCCATTATGGAGGGAGGATATTGTTGCAAGAAGAGGTCTCGGATTTATCATGTGAAAATACCCCCAAAAAAAGATTTGCCGAGCAATCACATGCGAGGAAATCAAATTTGATGACAGCGGCAATGAGGAAATGTACGAAGTTGACACTTATGATAACCAACCTGTAGAAGCCAAACTTCCACCTAAAGAGCTTGAAGATGGTAGACAGGCAACCACTATAGACGAGCTAAAAGAAGCCAATTTGGGAACTGAAGAGGATCCCAGCCCAACCTTCTTTAGTTCCCTTTTACCAAAAGACTAAGTAGAAGAAATAAAAGAGCTCTGTGAATTCAAGGACTTCTTTGCCCGGACATACACTTAGATGCCTGGCTTATCCCCTGATCTAACAGTTTATAGATTAACCATTAAGTCAGATGCAACACCTGTCAAGCAAGCTCCAAGGAGAATGAGATTGGAGATTGAAGAACAAGTGTTGCAGAGATGAAGAAGCTTATAGAAGCAAGCTTCAATCGTGAAGAAAAATATGCCAATTGGATTGCAATAGTTTTCCTGTAAAGAAAAAGAATGGTCAAATTTGTATATGTATTAAATTTTCGGACCTCAACAAGGCATGTCCAAAAGAATATTTTTCACTGCCATTGTCAGAACTTCTAGTGGATAACACGTCCAACTATAACATATTCTCATATATGAATGGAACATCGGGCTATAATCAAATCAAGATGGTGCTTGAAGATGAGAAGCATACATCATTCAAAATGCCCATCAGTATATTTTGCTACACGATCAAGCCCTTCAGCCTGAATAATGCTGGTTTGACTAGTTAATACATCAGAAGGTCGTGTGCTATGTAGACGACCTCGCTGTCAAACGTCTAGTCCAAAAAAGACCATTTAAATAACCTAAGGATCATATTTGAGAGAATCAAAAATTTTAATCTGAAAATGAATCCTCTCAAATGCACTTTTAGTGTCTCATCTAGGAAATTTCTTGGGAATGTCGTTCGACATCGAAAATCAAAATCGACCCCAATAAGATCAAGGAAATTTTGGAGATGTTTCCTCCCAAAACATTCAACAACTTTGTTCTTTGCAAGTACAATTGGCTTTCATTCGGTAATTTATATCGAATCTGTCGGGTAGGTGCCAGCCACTCTCTAAGTTAATGAAGAAAGATGTTTGTTTTAAGTGTGATGAGGAGTGCTAGGAAGTTTTTGATAGTATTAAAAGATGCTTGTTGAATCCACCTATTCTCGAAGCGCTAATTTTGTGGAAGCCTCTTATATTGTACATGGCAGCACTAAAAGTCTGTTGGAGCATTATTAGCCCAGCATAATGAATAAGGCAAAGAAAATATGCTCTACTATATTAGTCGAAGGCTGATTGGAGATGAAATACATTATTCTCCGATTGAGAAGCATTGTCTGGTTTTGATTTTTGCGATTCAAAAATTCCATCATTACATGCTCTCTAACAAAATTACATTGATATCAAAGATCGATCAATTGAAATTCTTGATAATAAGACTAGCATTGACAGATCATTTAGCCTGGTGGGTAGTGATATTACTGCAGCTTAATATCATATTTATACCACAGAAAGTGGCAAAGAGGTAGGCCTTGGCAGATTTCCTCACCGCACATCCTATCCTTGCAGATTCCCCACTCAATGATGATTTGATCAATAACCAAATCATGTAGGTCAAGGAAAAAGAAAAACTAAATATTTAAGATATGTACTTCGACGGGGGGTCATCGATTAAACCTATCCAACCTCCAAATCTTGTAAGAGCCCGAGCCAGCATCAATCCTATTTTCATGGTACCTGATGGAGGCATAATGAGGTTTTTGTTCAAATTAATTGATCTTGGACCGACAATGAAGTCGAATACGAAGCTCAAATAGTGGACTAGAGATTACGATCGATGTCAAAATCATAAATCTCTAAATCTTTATTGACTCTCAACTTGTGATAAATCAAGTCCTAGGCATTTATAAGATTTGCAAACTTGAATTGGCCCACTATCATAGGCGAGCCCTTGAGCTTTTAAAATAAGTGTTAAATGTTAGAATAGCTTGAGTTCCTCGAGATCAGAATGCCAAAGAAAATTATCTAGCTAAATTAGCTAAGGAGATGGAGAATACTTACAAGGAGATGCCTATACTGATCAGGGTTCACAGTCTTCGGGTCTTAGAGCCGGTAATATTACAATTCCTGCAGGTAGAGGGAATATTAGATTCAAGCCACCAAGATGCAACTCCGATTGTTCCTCAACCTCTCTAATAAATAGCCCTCAATAATTAGCCAGGAGAACGCCATATAACCAAAAGATGTAATTCCAATAGATGCTCTGAGTCATAGTTACATTACTTAAATATTGAAGAAAAAGATGATTGGATGCAACCATTCATTAACTATTTCAAAGAAAGTAAACTCCCGATGAATAAATCTCTAGCCGCACAAACCCAAAAGAGGGTATTGCAATATGTGTTTGTCAACAACATGCTGTATTATCGGGCTTTTGATTAAATGTGGCTAAGATGCCTAGGGACCAATGAAGCTGATAGAGTGGTAATAAAAGTCCACGAATGACTCTGTGGCGCACACCGATTTGGCCCAAGATGGCTACTAAGATCAAGAGGATGGGTTATTATTGGCCAAGAATGGTGAGGAATTGTATTGACCACGCTGAGAGGTGTCACGGATGTCAGATTCACGGTGATGTTATATATCAAATACTAAATACATTGCACCCAACAGTAGCATCCTGGCCATTCGAATGCTGGGGCACTGATATAATTGGACCGATAGATCTGCTATCATCAGTCGAACATCGCTTCATACTGACAGTAACAGACTAGTTTTCTAAGTGGGCAGAAGCGGCTCCATTTAAAGAAGTTACGTCCGAACACGTGATTTATTTCTTTACCCATAATATCGTTTATAGATTTGGTGTACAGTACTGTGTGATCTCAAACAATGGCACAACATTCAAAGGCGCCAAAATTTATAAGTTCATCGAGCGACATAAAATTGGTTGACGATACTTATTAATATACAAACTAAGGGTAAATGGCTTGACGGAGGCCTTCAACAAGATGGTGAAACTGTTGAAGAAGATCCTCACCAAGAATAAAAAAGAATGGCATACTAAGATGTCAAAGATGCTATAGGTGTATCGTACTACTTACAAGACACCGACCAAAATCGCTCCTTATACACTAGTGTTTAGAGTTGAAGCAGTGCTGCCACTAGAGATCGAATTGCCGTCGTTATGTGTAGCCATCCAGCATGATCTGACCCAAGAGCAAAATGTTCAATTGAGAATGAAAGAGCTCTACGTGCTCGACAAATTCAGACTACAAGCTCAAAAGAACTTGGAAATCTCTCGGGCAAGTATAACAAAGTTCTTTGAGTGAATGGTGTGTCCTTGATCATTTCAAGAAGGGGAATTGATCCTGATGCTAAGAAGGCCAATCATCCCACACCAAAAAATTAGTAGCAAATTTGTATCTAACTGGGATGGCCCCTCTGTGATCAAGAAGGTGTACCAATGAGGAGCCTGTTAACTTATTGACTTGCATGGTCAGAGGCCCATGCCACTTATCAACAGTCGATACTTGAATAAGTATCACGCATAAAATGGCCCACAAAAATGTTATGTTTAATATACTATGTATTTCATACATGCTTTTTAACATATACATTTTATACTTTGAAATTATCTTATGTTACAAGAATGTATTTCAAATATTCCATAAAATCCCCTATAAGACTAGGGGCATTTTACATATTTATTCGGGTTGACATCGTAACGTATACCGAAATACCTAAATAAATATTTAAAATCCCAAAATACAAAATCAATCTAACATCCCCCTACAAGATGAGCATTTTAAATATTTATTTGGGTCATATCGTGCTACGCGTCGAGATCTCTAAATAAATATTTAAAATCTCAAAACACCGAATTTATCCTACTTAAAATCTCCCTGCTAGACATGAATATTTTTAAATATTTATTTGGGTCGACATTGTGCTTCACATCGAGATCCCTAAATAAATATTTAAACACCATCAAACATATTATTTTGGTTGATGTCATGCTTCACACTGAGATCCCCAAATAAATATTTAAAACCCTCAACTATGAATATTTTTTTCTTGTAGAAGGATACATCAATTTCTTCTATCAATATATATGTAGGTGATCTTTCAAAAGTTTAGGACACAACCATCTCCAATGTACCAAGATTTTAATGGTTAGGAAAAAGATTTTCGTGACTACACATTCCAACAAGTTGAGTCGAAGTAGCTTAAAGTTTTTCAATAGCCTGAAGCTTATGGTTCGAATAGGTGTAAGAGGATGAATTCAACAAACTCAAATATGGCTAAATTGCTGGCAGCTCCGTCTACTCAATAAACCATAAGATAGATTGTAGTAACGGAACCCCCACTTTATCAACTAGTCAGTAGGGATTGTTAGAAGCACGAATGCTTATTTGACTTGATGAGTCAAAAGTGGTCGTAGTTTGAGAAATTTTGATAAGTGACCGGAGAATCAAGGTTACAATAGAAAGATGTGAATTTCCCCAAAGAAAAGAATATATCAACTGCACTTTCCAAAATATACACTAGTGGTTCTCTAAAAAGTTTGAGATATCATCTTCCCAATATATTGACTTTGAAAGTTGGGAAATGAGACATTATGATTATATATTTCATCAAGTCAAGCCAGAGAGGCACAAGTCTTTTACAGCCTGAAACTTAAGATCCGAATGAGTGTAAGAGGCTTGATTCTATAAGCCCAAATATAGTTGAATCGCTGGCAGCTCTGTATACTCAACAAGCCATAAAAAAGGCCGTAGTAGTGGAACCCCCATTTTGTCAACTCGTTAGTAGGGACTATAAGAAGCACAAAGGCTTATCTAACTCAATGAGTTCAAGTAGCAGTAGTCCACTAAATTCTCCTAAGTGACTACAGAGTCAAAGTTATAGTGGAAAGGATGAGTCTCAATTAACAACTATCGAATGCGTGTAAGCTTTGAGATCTCAAACCACAAAGAAAAACTTTAAATTCGCAAACTTCAATAAATCTAGCTTGGGGAGTGTGTTTCTCCACACCTCAAGTATAATGCCTGAACAGGCGTATGAGGTTGGGCTCAATGAGCCCAGATGTGGCCGAATCGTTGGCAGATTTGTCTACTCAACAAGCCATAAGAAAGGTTGTAGTAGAGGAACCTCCATTTCAGTAATTGGAAGATAAGAGCTATTAAATCCTAGCTTTCCCAATCTGATAAGTTTAAGTAAACCAGATTGAAGTCTTCTCAACTTGTTAAGGGTCAAAGTATTACCCACATTTGATATTACCGATCAAATCCAAGACCTGCAAATCCTTCAACAAAATCGTAGAGCATCAAGCAAGGATCGAAGGTCTTCTTCAACAAGTCCTCTAAAACACAAAGCAAATGACCAAATAAATTATACCAAAGTTCATATAAAGCTTAGAGCTGAACTAAGAGGATTTCATCATCAACAAGTTTGTTATACACAAAGCTCTAGACGATGACCCCTTGCCTTCGACTTAATATCAACCTGAAGGATTTAAGTCGCTAGCATATACTCCTTCATCAAGCCTATCAAAGCAAGAAGCATAGGGATGAAAATACATAAATATCCTAACAGGTTGGTAATGACAAATCAGGTAATTTTTCAGTAATGTGCACTGCATAAAGCATAAGACAGAAGGAATCAAAGCCTCAAAACTCAAATCAAACTATGGAAAAAGTGTGACTACAAACTCCAGCAGGTATCTAAAGCCGTGAGCACAACAACCACAGAAGTCACATGAGTAGTAGAAAGAGAGTTCGTCAACAACTAAATTTATAAAATTATTTTATTTTATTAATTCATAATTTATGAACAAGTTTGTAATTTTCATCTTTTTACAAGCTTATATCAGCTAAAAAAAAAGAGAAAAGTATAATGTCCTTAGCAGAGGATTAAAATCTATCTCTTAAACTACGCCTGAAGAGGAAGTTGACAGCCTTGTTTTGCTCCTTCCAAAGACTAGGTATTCTGCACATCTGGAACTTGCACAAAGTAACAGAAACATCAACAGATAGGAGAAAGATTATGCAAATATATATAATACTACAAAAAGAAAGGTGTACATGAATAGAGGTCTCCTGTAGTAGCTCACACACTGGTGTCCTACATCTCCTGAAACCTATGTAGAACAACAAGGGTATCATTAATAACTAAAGAAAGGGAAGGAATTATACAAACTAACAAAAATGTACCTGAGCGAAAGCCTCAGGTAGCATTGAACTGGCTAAATCCTATCCGCGTAATGACCTGCACAAGGCATGAAGTATTGTCAGTACAATTTTAAAATCATTACTAAAAAGAAAGGGAAGAGTGCACACATGAGCTGAAGGTAACTGTAGAGAACCTGAGGCAGCAAAGTCCTGCAAGTTAGTGAATCTGCAAAGCTCAAGTAAACTCTGAATGAAATGACAGTTACATAACAAAAATGTTATATCCATATATGATTGCAACAATAATGAAAAATATTGAGCATACGTAAAGATGCTAAAAATTAAGGTGATCGTGGTGGCAAAAAGAGAATAAGGAGTAACAATGTTATATACTAGCATCAATCTAAAGGGTAATATTTTAGGGATCTAAGTATGAAGTGTTGTATCACTGTCTTATGGATCCCTATTTAACTAAAGTCAACATGTTAATCATATTATTAATTATATGTGCATCTAAAGATCTATAAAGGCATAGAGATAGATTCTTGAAGATTCGTAAAATCAAACCCTCAGCATGAAATCCAAACAAGCTTTTGGAGATCTGCAAAGTAAAAATCTCTGTGTGAAATCCAATGCAAATATATGGAGATCCACATAGCCAATCAACATATAACAAACGTGATTCAATCTAGAAGCATACCACATTTTTTAGAGAGCATTTGTTAACCTCTGTGTAATATCCAAAGAAAAAAATTTAAATACCTACTTAAATCCTGCGCCCATCCCATATCTCGACTGTATGTAGCTGTCATTACAGTGTTGTAGTCTACAACGGTGCCAAACTTGCGACCTATCTGATTACGCGTGCGATTACCCGCTCTTCTTGTCGTTAAAACACAAGTGAAATGGAGCCTACGGGCTTTCCTATGCAAACTTAACGACCTATTCTTCGCCTCTTCATGTGAAAACCCCGCAGCTGCTCGCCATCTTCTTTGATCCTTCTCCTTCTTCTCGTGAAAACTCTGACACTGAACCCATACCTCATGAACACCTCACGCCTCTACTTCAACTGACCCGCCTCCAACTGCCGAAGTCCAGCTCCTTCTCTTCTCTACCAAAAACCACAAGTATCTCATGCAAAACTCCCGCAACCCTTCATCTCTACCTCCACAGCTTTAGCCCCGTCTGGTCCTATGTCACCCTTCAGCCATCATCTGACATTTTCACTATACCTACCTACTTCCCATGCTCAACGATCGCCCCTCTACATCCATAGCCCTAGCCGAACATCACATTCTCTCTCTCTCTCTTCCTGATCTGCCTCTTGTCTCCAGACCCTACCTTGTCCGACCTTACTCCATCCACTCCAGCCGATGCTAACATCCAAAGCCAAAAAGAAATCCACCTCCTGCCCTAGATTCTGCAGCTTGAACCCAAGCACCTTCCGACCTCCAAACCGTCGCCTGCGCCAAAGTCTGCGACCAAACTTCCACTGTGCTGATCCCCACTTGACCCTTACCTTGTGTCGATCTTCCTAACCTCTTCAAGCATTTAACCGGCCTATCTAAATAGAGAGAAATCCCTTTCAAAAGATAAAACTCTCTCCCTTTGTTATATATATATATATATATATATATATATTATAAGTATGTGTAATTATATATAATTATGTTAAAAAAATTAGAAAAATAAAGAAAAAAATTTCAAAAGAAAAAGAGAGAAAAGGAGAAGAAATTTTGTGCATCTTATTCGCCGGCATCACCCCCTCACGAAGGTATAATGTTCTAAACTTAAACCCCATATTTGGCGTTCGTGGCACACCGGAAACCCACCTATACATGCTTTTCTCTAGCGTGGTGGGAATGAAACCTGGTGCGACGCCTATGACGAAGTGGGTAGGCCCTATACACGCTATCATAACATGGTTGGGACACTTATAAGTACCCTTAAGCGCTCCCGTAGCATGATGGGGGAAAGAACTGTGCATTTCAAATAGGTACCATGAAGACCCATACATGCCTTTCTCTGGCGTGGTGGGATTGAAGATTTATGGCCGCGGTGTTATCTAACACCTACTGTACATATTTTTCTCTAACGTGGCAGGAGGCCTAGACTCTCGTAGCTTCCCATTAACAGGGCAGACGCCAGGAGGCTGCCGAAATTTTGTCTGAAAATGCACAAGACTTGGACAATTACAGGGGATTGAACTTGCAACTTTTTAAACAACATGGGACTAGAACAAAACTTAAAATGGTTAATAAGAACTTGTACAAGCAAATAGTTACAAATTGAAATCTAATTAAGTTCGAACCCAAGAAAAATGATAGAGCAATAAAGGACTTGAATTTAAATAAACTAAGTGCAAATGACTTTTACTTGATATGAATGACTTGAGCATGCAATAGAATTTGCAGTTACAGGGAACTGGACATACAATACTTGAACTGAATATAGGGGATTTGAACAGATTGACAGGAAACCAAATATTGAATTAACAAATATGCAATCATAATGAAAATACATACATTAAATCGAAACTTTGATTATTCAATCAAAAGTCAAAAGTAAATATGTAGGTGGAGAGCTTGTAATATTCAACATGACTCATCCCCAAGAAATAATCAATAAAAAGAGCGTAGAGGATGGGTTGACTTGCTCATAAGCAACAATAAGTAAGAGTAGATTGCCAACAGATGATAATGGCCACTTGATTATGCAGGCCATTCTACAAATATGCTCATTTGCAAAAAAATGCCACTTGATTGCATACAGGCATATCAAGCTCCTGCAAATTATGACAATAAGCATGTACTAATTATAGAGACTCCCTTACCATTAAAGCATTCATCAAATGCACGAACTCCTATAGATGAAGGAGTTTAACATGTAGTGAGCACTACGACATTCCCCCTACAGTTAGTGTTAGCCAACGCATCAATCCCCCTTGTGAGATCAATTTTTAAGAAGCATTGAACCACTACAAGGACACATGATAAGTGCAATGATAGTCAACATCATTATGCAAATAAGCGAGTGAAGTCCACAAGTGAGGAATATTAAAAGGTGTATGCAATCAATTGCATACGAATATCAATACTCAACATAACTTACACACAAGTAATAGAGCTGTCAAATGAATGAACACGAAGAAATGCAATAGTGCTTATGACAATGATGATGATTCAATGTCTAGATGATACATTGATAAAGTAAAGCGATACACGATGAACATAATGATTGACAAAATCAATAAGTTTAAGATGAATGAACTGGCTTACAAATATATGAGACAACGTCTTGCGTTCAAGCTCAATGCATAGGCCAAACCTTGGATACTCATATATCTTATAACAAGGCAATAGCAGGCAAATACATCTATCTTCTATGAGCAGGGGAGCTCAATATATGATGAACTAAAAGACATGGTGTGTTAGAATAATACAAAGAGAAAGCAGCTCCCATGTAGTTAGTACTATTTAGCCGGAAGCAAATACACTAGTCTACCAAAAACAAAAATAGAGGATGAAGAAAAAATTCAAACACATACGAGTCATTGCACTAGATTTATTGTGTAAACAACAAGATGTCTACGAGCAAGGGTAGCAAATATACGGCAAACACAAGCACCCATAGGCCACTGTAAAAGACCCATCGTGTACTTAACGCATCGTCTACAAGCAAATATAGAAGGGCTATAATAAATACAAGCTTCTACGAGCTGCAGTAGAAGACCCATCAAATATCACAAAGATGTCCCCAAATACCCACATGGGCATTAACGAGCGTGTTGTATTTACACACGTAACGTTTGAGGATGCTGTGCGGGTCAAGAAGTGAACTTAAGTTTAAGTCCAATCCTCCTCCTTGATAGGACAGGAGTCGATATGCCTTGAACCAATGAACAAATATATGATCGCGATATTGACTAGGATATTTGATTTTATAGTTCATATTAGGCCTTCAAGGTCTATTAAATAAATGGTTCATTGTCAAGGGCATAAAGCCTACAATGAACTCAATCCTTTGTCGATAGGTAGATAAAGTTGACAAGGTTCAACCCATAAATGAAAGTATCCATAAATACCTCGATGATGGCCGTATTGAACATAGATCTCAACTGGAGGAGTTAATTTTAAGCATTCAAAATGCCTCCAAATGCTCATGAAAATCCAAAATTCTAAAAATATCAAAATAAAAAATATTTAAATTGAAATTCAAGCATCAAACACTTAAAGAAAAGCTCATCCATCATCCATAATATTTTACCGAGGTGGATAAATTGAGAAGTACTTCGGCTCATAAAAAGCTAATGTCTGGTCAGGAATATCACTAGGATTTATTCTCAAACCATCTCCTGCCAGTAAGGATGTGGCACGTGTCCTCTAACCGACAGTTTTGCTTCCAAATGACATTGCAGGTAAATGGTTATGACTGGGGCTGTCTATATTAAGTGGTCTGCTGCCAAATGACACTACTAAATTACGATCATGGCTAGAGCCCGTATGCTCCCCAATGACACTAAATCCTTAAGATATGAATCAATAGGATATAATTGATAGGACACCAAGCCCTCTATCAGCTAAAATGGATTCTATTTTGTCCCCTTAGACAACTGCCCACCCTAGGTCTACAAGGTATCCTTGGACGACGTAACTTATGGATGTCGACAAGATCTTTCTATCAGGTTGGGTCAATTACCTCCTCTGACTAAGTAGACCAGGGACCATGATGGCTTGGGATGACGGAACCATGGGATCTTGATTGGGTCCATCATCACTTCCCCCACCATCCGCTTTAGGTGCAAGATGATAAAATTTTTAATTTTAAATATCAAATTTTCGACACCTAAACCCATGCTGCTACTATATGCCAGATAACACGTATTTCTACTTATCTGATTGACGACTAGCCTTAATCAAAAGTTCTCTCTCATTATCGAGAGGGGTAATCAACTATAGGGGCTTGCGCCTATAGGCAACCAAAACTCAGATCATAAAGTCCTTGCAAAATAAAGGTGAAATCTCTAAGTAGTGTTTTATTTACAAACCCAATATGTCTTTCAAAAATTTACCCCAGAACTTAATTTGTTAAAACTCCCCACAATAGAGGGGAGTCTGGGGCGCAAATTTTTGGAGTCCACATTATCTTGTTCCCCTTTGGTCCAAATCTTAACTATTCAAATCTAGTCCCTTAAATAGATACTCAGCCACCAAAAACCCCTTAGATGAAAACCCTTGCCTTCATCGCCAACCCATTGCCTCACCTCATTTCTACACTATTATGTTAATTTAAACATTTATTTAACCTCTGCAAGGCTTACCACACCTACACTCAATTGATTCTCGTATTAATATTACATTTTTATCAAAACCTATTAATATCCGCTATTATCGTTACCGTTATTTTCAAAAGAATGCAACAGAATAGTTGGATTCCAAAATGTTACAATTCAGAATTGTTCAACACGTTTATATCCCTTCTTCTAGCCTTATGCTTCTTCTTAAAAAGCATGATAAAACCTGCTATTTTTGTGTGGATTATAAAGCTCTTAATGTTTTGACTATCAAAGATAAATTTTCTTGTCCGATAGTTGAAGAACTTTTAGATGAATTACATAGTGCCTCTCTATTCACTAAACTTGATCTCCATTTGTGCTACCATCAAGTTTGTATGCATCCAAAAGATATTCATAAAATAACTTTCTATACCCATGATGGCCATTTTTGAATTCTTAGTTATGCCTTTTGGTCTTACAAATGCTCCATCCACTTTTCCAACTTTTTTGTTCTTATCTTCACAATTTCATTATCATATTTTTTGATGATATTTTGATATATAATTCCACACTAAATCTGTTGCAAATTTGGTTTTGATGATGACAAACATGTTTCCAGTGTGTTTTGCTTGGCTAATCTGTTTCAGGCACAAAAGATCACGAGCCACTCAAGCCAACTCAAGATCAGGTCCAAGTGTGTCCAATGTACTATTTTTCATTTTATTGAATCAATTATAATGTAACTGATCCACTAGCTAAGTAACCTTGCACACACACACTCAGGGGGAGAGCTTCAGTGAATTAGAGTTTCTGTTCAATTTTTGTTCAGATCGTCTTAGACGATATTCACATCGTCCTGGACGATCAGGTAAAAATAGAAATCCTAATTAGGGCGACTAAGTTAAGAGGGTCTGATTAAGCAGATCATCCTGGACGATCTTTGGATCGTACGGGACGATATGCTTAAATCAGAAATTCTCAGCCGCCAGATCAAGTTAGGCAATTTTTTATTTTTAGTTATTTGGTCTGATCGTCCTGGACGATACGTGTATCATCCTGGACGATTCAGTATAATCATGCCTAATTTAATCTGGTAATTAAGGAAAGTAATTTATTTTTGATTGATACGATCATATCATCCTGGATGATCGCATGATCGTCCCGGACGATCGTGATCGTCTAGTGCATTTCAGCTGTACGACCCGAACTATGTTCAGGATGATTTGGGCACTTTTTGAACTAATCGTACAGGATGATATCCCTATCGTCCTGGACGATCAAGTCATTTTTTGGTCGTACAGCACAGATTTCTCTGGACGACCCGAACTGTCTTCTGGACGATATTCCTCGATTTGCACTAATCGTCCCGGACGATCGCAGGATCGTATGGGACAATATGAACAATTTTTTTTACTGATCATCCAGAAGAGCCAGATCGTCCAGGCTGAAACAGCTGAATTTGAACTGATCATACAGGACGATCTATAGATCGTCCTGGACGATCTTGGCTGACCAGTTGAGATTTAAAACAAATTTTAAGCCCTCCTATAAAAGAACTTTTTCTTGAAATAAGAAAAATCTTTTTGCCACCTTCCTTCCCTGAGAAACCCTAGAGAGAGAGAGAGAAGATCTTGTGAGGGGGAGTTAGTGAGGGATTCACTAAGGTTGCTCCAAGCACGGATCAGAGTCGTCTTCTCCGCTCGTCGTCTTTCGTCTAGTCGGTGTTCGTCGTGGGAGGATCATTCGCAAGAAGATCCAGGGTTCTCTGCCCGCTTCAGGTGGAAGCAAAAGGATTTCGAAGGTTCTCTACCTGCTTCAGGAGGAAGCAAAAGGAGGTCGGGTTCTCTGCCTCATCGTGTGGTGAAAAGGAGCTGTTTGTACAGGCTTCTCCGCCTTGCTGTGGGAGCAAAAGGAGAGACACTTTTTGTTTAGTGCAATACCCAGAGGGGAGGCTCCAGGGAGTGGACGTAGGTCAAGTTGATCGAACTATTATAAAATCTGGTTTGCTTTTCTGATTCAGTTTTGCACTTTACTTTTCCGATATTAACTGCTTGGGTGAATATCTGTGATTGATCTTTTCGTTCTTGTTTACTTGTTTCTGCTGCTAAGTATCGAAAAGATTTTCATTGTTATCGTGAAATTTTTAAATAACCAATTCACCCCCCCTCTTGGTTAGCCTCGGGACTAGTTCACCAGGGCTTAACATCCCTTTCGAACTTTCAAGTGGTATCAGAGAGGGATTCAAAATTTAGGTTTAAAAACTTTTGAATTTGATCCATGGCTAACTGTAACAATCGTAATACTGCTGAAGGTTATTCTATTACAAGACCACCGTTGTTTGACAATATTCCTTTTGATTTTGGAAAACACGCATGTCTACTTTTCTGCAATCTATTGATTATCGCATGTGGATGTTAGTTAAGGACGGATACGAACCACCTTTTAGATTGATTAACAATGTGAAAACTGAATTGCCTTTTGCTGATTGGATGTTTGATGATCGTGATTTAGTACAGTTAAATGCAAAATACTTGAACTATTTCTTTTGTGCTTTAAAATCTGAAGACTATATGCGTGTTTCTACTTGTACAACGGGAAAGGAAATCTGGGATAGATTATGTATAACATACGAAGGTACAACTGAAGTCAAACAGTCTTGGTTAAACATCTTGTTACATAATTACGAACTTTTTCACATGAAACCTAGTGAGACTATTTCAGAAATGTACACAAGGTTCACTCAGATTGTTACTTCTTTGCATGCTTTAGGGAGAGAACTTACTAACTACGAAAGAGTGAACAAAATTCTTAGATGTTTGCCTGCTTCTTATGATGCTAAGATTACTGCTATCACTGAATCCAAAGATTTAAATACTTACTCTATTGACAACTTACTTGGATCACTCATTGCTTACGAGCAAGGGGTGAACCAAAGGCAACTTGATGCAGGTGAACGCAAGAAAGAGAAGACAGTGGCACTAAAGGCCAAAGATTCAGATGCTAGCACTTTCGGGTCTGATAGCGATGATGTTGCCTTAATCACAAGGCAATTCAAAAGCTTTCTAAGGAAGAAACATAAGAACTATCAGAAGTGGAACAAGGGTAAGTCCAGTAAAAATTTTAAGGATTCATCTGAATCTGTTTGTTTTGAATGCAGGAAGCCTGGACACATTAAGGCTGATTGTCCTACACTTAAAGCTCACCCAAGCAAGGAGAAGGGTGAGGAGAAACCAAAGTTCAGAAAGGAAAAGAAGCAGATTCAGAAGGCGTTCTGGGCAGACTCTGCATCCGACTCTTCTGAGACTGAAGCTGAAGAGGAGGAAACAAACTTATGTCTGATGGCTGATGATCACCCTGGTCAGTCGGACCAGGAAGAGGTATGTGAGCTTACTTACGATCAATTATTTGAAGTTTCTGAAAGAATTCATACATCTTATAGGAAACTTAAGAAAACTCATGCTAGTTTGAAATTAGATTTTTTGACTTTGCAAAAAGAGCATGATTCTGTAGTTAAAGATCATTTCACACTTGATTCCAATCATATATCTTTGCTTGATGAATTCGATGATTTGAACAAAAAATATTCTGATTTAACTGTTGAGCATGATTTGTTAAAAACATCGCATGTTGAATTAGAAGTTGCTTTTAAGAAAGTGAATGATATGTCATGTGATTTAGAAAGTAATGAAAGTGCAAGAACCTTTGAAATTGCAAGTTTAAATAAAATATTGAGTTTTTGAAAGTGAAAATCAGTGCTTTTGAAAAGAACAAAGCACCGCCTACTTTTGAACAGTTTTATGCACCGCCACCTTTTGAAAAATCTATTGCAAGTTCATCAAAGCATGTTTCATATGCATCTAGGAAGAGGCACTATCACCCACGTAGATTAGTTAACCCTTTTCCTGGTGTTAGATGTTTTTCATGTGGCATGTTAGGACACATTTCCCACACTTGCACTGTTCACCGTAGTACACATTGGGTGTGGAAACCCAAACTGCCTGTTTCACAACACAGCACGCATGCATTTCATTCTTCTTTTCATAAGAAGGAACCCAAACCTGTTTGGGTTCCTAAGACTGATGTTTGATATTTTTATAGGTGTGCTCTCACACAAGACCTCATGAGAGCATGTGATACCTAGATAGCATATGTTCTAGACATATGACTGGAGATGCAAATCAGTTCATTTTGCTGGAGGCCAGAGTTGGAGGCAAGGTTACACTTGGAGATAACACCACCAGGAAGGTGGTAGGCTCAGGTATAATTGGTGATTCAAAGAATTTTATGATTGATAATGTTTTGCTTGTAGATGGACTGAAACACAACTTGCTGAACATCAGTCAACTCTGTGACAAGGGATACAGCATCAAATTCCTGCCCACTGGCTGCATTTTAAGCTTAAATAATGAAGTTGTTTTGCAGGGGCAAAGGATCAACAACGTCTACAAGCTGGATGTAAGTTGCATTAAATCTGATAATTCAATTTGCTTAAAAACTGCTGCTGATGAGTCTTGGTTATGGCATAGGAGATTGTGTCATGCCAGTATGAAAACCCTTAGGAGAGTCACCCAGAAGGACTTAGTTAGAGGTGTGCCCAAGCTTAAGTTCACTAAGGATCACCTGTGTGATGCCTGTCAGTTGGGGAAGCAAGTCCAGTCCTCTTTTCACTCTGTTAAGGACATTAACACCTCCAGACCTTTAGAAGTTCTTCACATGGACCTCTTTGTACCCATTAGCACTGCCAGCTTAGGGGGGAGAGTCTATGGGTTTGTGATTGTAGATGATTATTCGAGGTTCACTTGGGTTAAGTTTTTGTCACATAAATCTAAGTCATTTGATGAGTTTAGATCTTTCTCAACTTGGATTCAGAAGAAGTTAGGATGTGAGATTATTACCATCCATAGTGATCTTGGAGGGGAGTTTGAAAATGAAAGATTTCGAAGTTTTTGTGCGGATCATGGGATTAGTCACAATTTTTCAGCTCCTAGGACCCCTCAGCAGAACGGGGTAGTTGAAAGGAAGAACAGGACTTTAGTGGAAGCCGCTAGAGCCATGCTTGCCGAGTATTCACTTCCAAAATACTTTTGGGCTGAAGCGGTGAACACTGCCTGTTATGTGCTGAATAGGGTGAATGTGAGAGTCAAACTGAATAAGACACCTTATGAGATCATTAAGGGTAGAACTTCAAATCTGTCCCACCTCCATGTCTTTGGCTATAAGGTTTTCATTCTGAATAACAGGAAATCACCCTTAGAAAATTTGACCCCAAATCTGATGAAGGAGTGTTCTTAGGATATTAAGTGTGGGAAATCCTTTAGGGTGTTCAATAGGAGACTTTGGTGGTGGAAGAAACAACCCATGTAGTGTTTGATGAATCTGATCCTAAGGAGTCTAGATATGAAGTAGAAGATGAAGAGATTGTTGAGGTTACCCAAGGAGTTGGAAATATAAATTTGGAGGAAAGGGTAGAGCCTCAAACCACGTTGCCTAGAGATTGGAGATATTCTTCGAGTCATCCTAAAGAACTGATCTTAGGAGACCCTTCTGAAGGTGTTAGGACTAGGCATGGACTTAGGAAGGAAGTAAACCATTCTGCCTTTATCTCAATGACTGAACCCACCAACATCAATCAAGCCTTGTCGGATGAGTTTTGGATTTTAGCTATGCAGGAAGAATTGAATCAATTTGTAAGGAATGATGTTTGGGAGTTAGTAGAAAGACCTAAAAATCAAAGTATTATGGGAACCAAGTGGGTCTTTAAGAATAAGATGAATGATTCTGGTGTGGTGGTGAGAAATAAGGCAAGATTGGTGGCTAAGGGGTATAATCAGATAGAAGGGATTGATTTGAGGAGACTTTTATCTCTGTAGCTAGATTGGAAGCCATTAGAGTGTTACTAGCCTTTGCCTGTTATAAGGGATTTAAGCTGTTTCAAATGGATGTCAAGAGTGCCTTTTTAAATGGGGTAATTAAAGAAGATATTTTTGTAGAATAACCCCCTGGTTTTGAGAGTTCCCAATATCCAAATCATGTCTATAAATTAAAAAAGGCCTTATATGGATTGAAACAGGCACCCAGAGCTTGGTATGAGAGGCTTAGCACATTCCTGTTAGAAAGAGAGTTTGTTAAGGGGAGCGTAGACACCACCCTTTTTCTGAGGAGATTAGGGGATGACTTACTCATTATCCAGATCTATGTTGATGATATAATTTTTGGATCTTCTGATAAATATTTATGTGATGAGTTTTCTAAAACAATGAGTAAGGAGTTTGAGATGAGTATGATGAGAGAATTGTCCTACTTTTTGGGGTTTAGCATAAGGCAAACGGATGATGGAACCTTTCTCAATCAATCAAAATACACTAAGGACATTTTGAAGAAATATGAAATGGACAAAGCCAAGCCAATCAATACTCCCATGCCCTCCTCAGTTCAGTTAGATAAAGATTCAAATGGAAAATCTATTGATCAGAAGAAGTATAGAGGGATAATAGGTTCACTACTTTACCTAACTGCTAGCTGACCTGATATCATGTTTAGTGTCTGTCTTTGTGCTAGGTTTCAGGCTGATCCTAAAGAGTCCCACCTGACTGCTGTTAAGAGAATTCTTAGATATCTTTTAGGGACCCCAAACCTAGGAATTTGGTACCCTAGGCACAGCACCTCTTTTGAGATTATTGGATATTCTGATTCTGACTTTCCGAGGTGTAGGGTGGATAGAAAGAGCACTTCTGGGACTTATCAATTCATAGGACAGTCGTTAGTCTCCTGGTCCAGTAGAAAACAGAACTCAGTTGCACTTTCCACTGCTAAAGCTGAGTACATTGCCTTAGGGAGTTGTGTGGCCCAGGTTCTTTGGTTGAAGCAACAAGTCTTGGATTTAAGGGTACCAGTTGGCACAATTTCTATTCTGTGTGATAATACTAGTGCCATCTGTATCTCTAAGAATCCAATCCAACATTTTAGGACCAAACACATTGATATAAGGCATCACTTCATTAGGGACCATATTACAAAAGGGGACATTGAGCTACATCATGTAGCAACTGAAAATCAGCTGGCTGACATATTCACTAAACCACTGGCCTTTGACTCATTCAGCATTTTGAGAACCAGATTAGGAGTGATTGATATAAATGCTTGATTCTGATGACTGCTGATTTCTGATTGTTCTGATTGGTATTCTGTTTTCTGTTAGTTAGTTTTTGCTTTTATTATTTCCTTTCAGTTAATTTTATTTCCTCTGCTGATTTCTATTTTAGCCTTACTGTTAGTTTGATTTGAGTATTTACTTTGCTGTGATTTTCTACCTATTTTTATTCACTGGTTCATATCTTCCGCTTAATGTTTTATGCTTTTCAAAATCTGATCACCGCTCACTACTTCTGATAATCTGAATTTTTTACTGGGAGTTTTTACCTTGTTTTGGTTTGGAAGCTCGTAAGCAGTGATTGATTCCACTGAATCTGTTAAAGGGAAGAAATATTGATGATTGTTTCTCTTCCTCTAACTCCTTTACTGGTGTATAGTTTCTTTTGGATAAAAATCCTCTTCAAAATTAAAATGTTAGTTTTTGAAATAGAGATTATTTTATCTTCCTACAGTAATCTGCCTCATATCAATAGTGTTTTTCAAAGTCTTGAGTCATTAGTTTGATTTTCTAAACCAAGTGATTGCATTTATCATATGCTGTATGGCTTTTGTTTTGTGAATCATTCTTCCTTACTGTGGAGAGTCATCTTCTATGTCTGAAAGATAATTTCACAACTGAGACTCTTTAATGATTATGAAAAGGAGGAAGATTACAAAAGATGCGTAGTGCGCCAAATAATTTGAAAAAGAGGCATAAAATGAGTCCAAAACTGAAAAGATACGAAATTGCCAAATTGGATACACAAAGTGTATCAAAAATGAAAAGATGCGCAAAGCGCCAACCAAATTGAAAAAAAAGAGACACAAAATGAGCCCAAACCAAGCTTTCCTCCCTTTCAGATTGTTAAATGGCTTAGAAAAATCTGTGCGCCACTTAATATTTTCAAAAGCTTGAGTTTGAAAATCCTGATTTCTGATTTTTTACTTTGTAATACTATTATATCAGATATTTTTCTGGAACGAGGCTTGAAAGGATCTCTTTTCAAATCTAATGTCTTTTCTTCTGAATCGGATTTTTATTTTGAAAGAGGTTTGCATCGATAAGGTGCCCGGGGTCGGAGTTACGAAAGTTGATTTTTTTTAACCTTTTTCTAGATTTCAGCGCTGTCAATCATCTTCTTATTGGTTTTTGAATCTAAAATCAAGGAAAAAATTCTGATTTACTCGAGCAGCTTGATAAAAAAAAAATGTTGCTTTTATGTGTTTTTGCTGTAAGATTTATTCGTTTTTATTTTATTTTGATTTCATGGTTGTATTTTTGGGATCCTGATCGATCATCTTCATCCTTCATCTTTTTCTGTTTTCTTCACATCGTCCTGGACGATACCACAATCGTCTGGATGATCCTCTTCATCCTGGACGATCCAAACATCACCCTGGATGATTCATTCAAAATTGTCCCCACACTGCTCCTACTGCTGAAAAATCCCAATTATTGGTGATCGTCCTGGATGATCCTTACATCGTCCTGGACGATATAATCCATATCTTCCTGATCTGATCAAACGGCTGACATTGCACCAATTATTGTCCATCGTCCTGGACGATCCACCTCATCATCCCGGACGATCCACGTGTCAGCCGCTGGACGATTGGAATTCAGCCTGTCCGACATATTTATTGCATATCGTCCCGGACTATCCACCTAATCATCCTGGATGATACTTTTCGTCAATGGTCGTCCAGCCTGACTCCTCGGGATGATCGCTTGTGTCTAATCATCCTGGACGATATCTGATCGTCCTGGACGATCGGACCGCCTTTTTGACCAATCGTCCAGGACGTCATAAATGACTATATCGTCCCGGACGATGTCGCAATCGTACGGGACGATCAGGCCATTTTCTATATAAACAGCAGTTTTTTTCAGATTTTTCCACACCATTTTTCTTCCACTCTCCTTCTACTTCCTTACACTTTGAATTCCTAATGCCTGGTGGCAAAAGGTCTCGTCGAAAGGGTGCCAGTTTCTCCCAGGGACCGGTTGATCCTCGCTTCCCCAATGCAGCCGATCAGGCTGCCTACGAGCGATACTGCGAAGTGGGGATCACACCATCGAAAATCGTAAATCCCTGCACTCTCACTTATCCTGTCCTTGACCTCTTCGCACACACCTCCCTCACTTTCATCATGACTCTCGCATTTCTCTTTAGTTCTGAACTTCTCCGCATTTTCTTTACAAACTTACGGATTTCGGCTGATTATTCCACTCTCTGTTCTTATGTAAATCAGTGCCCCGTCGAACTTACCTATCAGGACTTTCATAACATTCTCCAACTGTCCGTCACTGGCGATAAACTTCACACCCTTATCACCGACCCAGAATATGATTGGGGTGTCGCCAATCATTTCCTTCGCAATACCAATGCCCCTTATCATGACAATGCCTGCTCCACACTTCTTAAGGACGCCCGGACTACTCAGCATGTTCTTCGTTCCTCCGTCATTCCAAAGGCGGGGGATCGGATTCACATCACCCTACTCCTGTCCTTGACCACCTACTACATCCTGGCCAATAGGGAATTCAATGCCACAGACCTTATTATCCGGTACCTCGAGCACCTCACCACCATTCGGGATCCAGGTCATCGCCGTCGTCTAAATCTAGCCTTAGGACACATCGTTGCCTATGCCCTCGAAACCAAATATGACCTGCAATATCCTGCAGCTCCAGATGTTCCTCCTTCCGTCCTCACCAACAATGCCTTCCATGTCCTACAAAGCACACGACTACATCCGGAGCCCGCCCCGGATGTTGAGGAAGAGGAGGAAGAGGTCATTCTAGTTCCTGCTGCACCAGAGGCACCTGCTCCCCTTCGCATTGCCTCTCCCTTTGACCACCTGGTGCAGCATTTTGATCAGTGGGAGGCCAGATTTGACTCCTACGTGGTTGCCCAGGAGCAGCGGCACGCCGAGGACATCCAGCGCTTCACTGACTATGCTGCGCAGCAGCAACAGCAGCACGACCAGGACATCGCCTGGATTGGAGCCCACTTTTAGGCCATTCACCATTACTTCAACCCTCCACCGCCACCTCCTTCTTCCGATCAGGATCCGCCTCAGTTTTAGTTTCCTGTTTTGTAGTTGTTCTCTTTTATATTTTGTACTTATATTTTCGTTTTCTGTTTTACCCTCCTCCTTTTTGTGATGTCAAAAGGGAGAGTCAGCTGTAGTCATTTCAGTTTTTGTTATGTGTTATATTTTCTGTATTAGTTTCATTATTAAATGAAAATTTGGAAAAAAATATATGTTTTTGGATCTCTTGCTTAGTTTTATTTTGAAACTACTATACAAATGTTTGCCATCTTCAAAAAGGGGGAGATTGTTGCAAATTTAGTTTTGATGATGACAAACATGTTTCTAGTGTGTTTTGCTTGGCTAATCTGTTTCGGGCACAAAAGACCACGAGCCACTCAAGCCAACTCAAGATCGGGTCCAAGTGTGTCCAATGTATTATTTTTCATTTTATTGAGTCAATTGTAATGTAACTGATCCCCTAGCTAAGTAACCTTGCACCCACACACTCAGGGGGAGAGCTTGAGTGAATTAGAGTTTCTGTTCAGTTTTTGTTCAGATCGTCCTGGACGATATTCACATCATCCTAGACGATCGGGTAAAAATAGAAACCCTAATTAGGGCGACTAAGTTAAGAGGGTCTGATTAAGCAGATCGTCCTGGACGATCTTTGGATCGTACGAGACGATATGCTCAAATCAAAAATTCTCAGCCGCCAGATCAAGTTAGGCAAGTTTTTATTTTTAGTTATTTGGTCTGATCATCCTAGACGATACGTGTATCATCCTGGACGATTCAGTACAATCATGCCTAATTTAATCTGGTAAATAAGGAAAGCAATTTATTTTTGATTGATATGATCATATCGTCCTGGACGATCGCAGGATCGTCCCAGACGATCATGATCGTCTAGTGCATTTCAGCTGTACGACCCGAACTATGTTCAGGATGATTTGGGCACTTTTTGAACTAATCGTACAAGACGATATCCCTATCATCCTGGATGATCAAGTCATTTTTTGGTCGTCCAGCACAGATTTCCCTGGACGACCCGAACTATCTTCTGGATGATATTCCTCGATTTGCACTAATCATCCCGGACGATCTCAGGATCGTACGGGACGATATGAACAATGTTTTCTACTGATCGTCCAGAAGAGCCAGATCGTCCAGGCTGAAACAGTTGAATTTGAACTGATCGTACAGGACGATCTATCGATCGTCCTGGACGATCTTGGCTGACCAATTGAGATTTAGGGCAAACTTTAAGCCCTCCTATAAAAGAACTTTTTCTTGAAACAAGAAAAATCTTTTTGCCACCTTCCTTCCCCGAGAAACCCTAGAGAGAGAGAGTTGGGAGAGAGAGAGAAGATCTTGTGAGGGGGAGTTAGTGAGGGATTCACTAAGGTTGCTCCAAGCACGGATCAGAGTCATCTTCTCCGCTCGTCGTCTTTCATTTAGTCGGTGTTCGTCGTGGGAGGATCGTTCGCAAGAAGATCCAGGGTTCTCTGCCCGCTTCAGGCGGAAGCAAAAGGAGTTCGAAGGTTCTCTGCCTGCTTCAGGAGGAAGCAAAAGGAGGTCAGGTTCTCTGCCTCACCGTGTGGTGAAAAGGAGGTGTTTGTACAGGCTTTCTCGCCTTGCTGTGGGAGCAAAAGGAGAGACACTTTTTATTTAGTGCAATACCCGGAGGGGAGGCTCCGGGGAGTGGACGTAGGTCAAGTTGACCGAACCACTATAAAATCTGGTTTGCTTTTCTGATTCAGTTTTGCACTTTACTTTTCCGATATTAACTGCTTGGGTGAATATCTGTGATTGATCTTTTCGTTCTTGTTTACTTGTTTCCGCTGCTAAGTATCGAAAAGATTTTCATTGTTATCGTGAAATTTTTAAATAACCAATTCACCCCCCCTCTTGGTTAGCCTCGGGACTAGTTCACCAGGGCTTAACATCCCTTTCGAACTTTCAAAATCTACATTATGATCATCTCTATATTATTTTTCAATGCTTATTGGCAAATCAACTATTCCTTAAATAAAATAAATGTCAATTCTATCAATCTTCAATTAAATATCTTGGTCACATTTTCTTTTACTTGGAAGCGTACAAACTAATCCTAAAAAGATTAAGGCAATGACTACTTGGCTTGTCCCCTCTTCCTTATGACATCTTCGCTCTTTTTTGGGATAAACTTTATATTACTGCCATTTTATCTCTAACTATGCTTCCATTGCAACTCCCTTAACAAACCTATTCAAGAAAGATGGTTTTAAATAAGACAGTCATGCTGGCCTCCACTTCTTTTAATAATCTTAAACTCGCCATGACCTAAGCCCCTGTCTTAACATTATCAGATTTCATAAAACCTTTCATTATTGAGACTAAAGCCTCGAATGTTAGTATTGGTGTTGTTCTATTACAAAATAATCATCCAATCTACAGTTTTAGTCAGAAATTCAATTTACGTTCATCTCAATCGTCCACTTGTTTAAAAGAATTTTATGTTATTATGAAGCAGATTGTAAATAGCGCCAAGATCTATCAAGCACCGAGTTTGTCATATCTACCGATCATAAAAGCCTTCAGGAACTTCAAACAAAAATCCTTCAAACTCAAAACTAACATTATTACCATTGTACACTTTTAGGTTTCAATTTTCATATCGAATATAAATCAAGTAATACAAATATGATTGCAAATATTTATCTCAACTGCCAGATGTTAGGGAGTCTCCTCTTCCTTTGCTCCTTTATCTTTTTATTAATCACTAATTTCTCTTTTTCTTTCTTAAATGATTTGAAGAAGGAAACACTGACCTCCCTAGATATACTTCAGATTACATCATAGTTGGCTAAGGGTGAACTACCCACTATAAATTATCAAATTAGGGACAACATCCTTTATTACAAAGGCAACATTTATATTAGTAAAAATAATGCCCTAAAAAATCAATTACTTAATGAATTTCATTCAACACCTTTTACAAGCCATCAGGGTATCCTTAAGCCAACAAAAGGCTCTTCACAAATTTTTGCTAGCCTGGCCTTCATAAAGATGTAGTTGATTTCGTTTGCAAATTTCTCTCATGTTAACAAATAAATAAGTCTTCTATAATGCCACCTATTGGTCTATATATTATCTCCTCTTCCTATACCCTTGCAACTTAGGAAGGATTTGTCAATGGATTTCACTACGGGCTTGCCAACTTCAAGAGGATGCACTGCTATGCTGGTTTTCATTGGTTGTCTCTCCAAATAATCCCATTTTGTGCCTTTTCCTACCACTTCTCACCCAAGTTGACGAACTCTTTGCCAATATGGTTTTTTGATTAGTTTTTCAAAATAATAGTGTCATATCAAGACATCATTTTTTAACTAGTTTCTGGCATCAACTATTTATTTTGAGTGGTACTATACTTCATTACAACACTACTTATCCTTCTCAGACAAATGGCCAGACCGAGGTTATCAGCCATGTTTAGAACAATATCTCTATGCATATACTTCTACCACTCCATGGTTTTGGACTACCTCTCTTTATTGGGTAGAATTGTGTTATAACACATCCTTCCACACAGCCATTCAAATGACCCCATATCAGGCTCTATATGGCAAACTATCACCCTCCATCCCATCATATATCTATGACACATCTGACATTTGCATCGTCAATACTCTATTGACAGATTGTAACACTCTTATAAACCTTTCAATAGAATATGCAACAAGCTCAGCATAGAATGAAAGTTATGGAAGATCATCATCACCAAGATTTACATTTATCCATTGGTGACCCTGTTATGGTAAAGCTACAACCTCTTCGATAATTTTCGGTAGTTATTAGCACACATTGTAAGCTGGTAAAATATTATTTTGGACCTTTTGTTGTTCAATCTACTATTAGTCCTATGGCATACCGACTTACACTACCTCAAGAAAGTAACATTCATCTGTTTTCTATATTTATGTTCTCAAACCCTTTAAAGGAGATTCACCAGTAATAACAACCCCATTACCAGCTTTCAGTCATAATAATCAGCCCCTCGGTTTATCTTACACAATTCTTGCTTTCCACCTTATTCAACTTCATAATTAGCAAGACTTACGGATAGGTATTTTTGGAATGGATAATCATTAATCCCAAAGATGCTACATGGGAGATATTTTTCAGCTCTTTGTACTTCATTTCCATCTCTCAACCTTGAGGACAAGGTTGTTTTTATAACGATGGGAGTGTTGAGCACCATCATATTTAACTAAATAAAAATTTAGTGTAGAAACAATGTTAAAATTAGGTTAAAAACTTGGAAGAACAAATTAGAGACAATAATACACATATCAAGGTTTATCCTCAAAGATGAAAGAAACGAAACGAAGTAAATAAATCACCAGAAAAAGCTGCAACAAGTTGGCAGCCATAAATCGCAAGCCATTCACGTCGATTCAGAATCTGTCAACCATCAAACCAATTTTTCTTTTTATAAATAGCTTATTATTATTTTCTGTATTTTTGTAATAAAGCCAACTAGTCCAAAACACTTCCCAACAAGTCTAACCAGCCCCTATTATGTTTAAATACCCCAAAATTGTTGTAATTGAATGTTAAGGAATGAAATTATTCTTCTTCTCTTTCTACATTTCTTCTCTGTAGGAGTTTACACCTACTCAAAAGGTTTTTTTACCCTTTTTATTCATTAAGAAGCATATTAAGCCAACTACATGAAGTTGCTGAACATCATGTGATATCGTCATCTAAAACTAGTTGCCTACTAGCACGAGGCAATTTCTCTAGGAAGATCAACATATAATTTCAATATATCTCACTACACATTTTTTGTAGTACTCAAAGAAAGAATTTGTTAATTTTTGTTCCATAGATTCTTTTCCTATAGAGCTAAAACTTGACCCAAACATATAATTAAGGTCAGGGAAAGCTTCTAACACCAAGTCATTTTGTACTTAAGTCTTGCACTTTCCACAATCTAATAAAACGCCATAACTTCTCTCTTTATATCCTATATATTCTCTTTTTTCTTTGTACCCTCTTTTTTGTTTTGTTTTGTTTGCCTTATTAGTTTTAATAAAAAAAGTTCTCGTGTTATCCATGGGTAATTTTGGATTCAACATTCTCAAAAGTGTTGACTGTGGATCTATGCAAAGATCTAGAAGTCAAGCACTATGAGTAGGAGAGCAACACAACCAAGAGGATTCACCATGATACTTATTCTCAAGTACTTCATTTTATGTAAAAAATTAAAGCTCTCCATGATACTTTTCATCACTAACCACCATCCACCATGTTGGCATTATGAGCAGCGAGTTAAACACAAGAATTTGTTGATGTATCTACCACCAAAGGACAAATCACTAGAAATCTCGCTCATTTCCTTTGCAGGTCTCTTATGCTGAGTTGATAAAAGCGATTAAAGATAATGAGTATTTCCATTTTCCGCCTCCATTTTATACTTAGCAACATATGACAAAGATTGTCGACATTTTTGCGGCCTAGTTAAGGAACTCTTAAAAGCTGGAAAGTTAAAAAAATTGTAATAGTTCAAATTGAAAGACAACCATGAGGTAGAGAAGAAAGAAGGAATAAAATCACTCTTGCACGAGTTATGTAGATAGCAGGAAGTACACCTCAAGTAGAAAATATTATAAAGGTAAACACTTTGTGAAAGTTATATTTCAACTACTTTTTCTTGAAATAGTAAGTAAAATAGTTCTGTTTGATTCATTTGCAGTGTCAAAATTTGATTATTGGTTATTTCATTCAAAGCTCTTTTAAAATTGATAATGCTCAGGGAACTCCTTATTTAGTTACTGCATAAAATCATTTGGGCATTTAATAATTACTTATTGATAATTGGTGTTCCACCCACAAGTTGGAATTTGGTAATTAATCTTGAATTCATTATTCGGCTTAAATTCACCAAGTATTAATGGAGAAATAGATTTAGTCCTACAATTTGACTCCCCCTTCATGAAAAAATTCACATTAACTAATGTGAGAGCATATTCTAGTCAAAGGGTTTACATCATTATCACCACAAAAATAAAAACTCGCTAGTAAACTCTTTCTGTACCTGAGATGAATTGCTTTCTCTGCTTATGTCTTCACCAATTTTTTATGTTGACATTTTGTTCCAGTAGAGATTGTGTTGAACTAGCAAGTTCTTTTGTGACATTTCAAATTCAGTAAGATGAGTTTCTAAAATTTTAGGTTATTCTTATTCCATAGTTCTTTTTTTTTTTTTTTTTTTGAGAGAATGCAATAAGCAAATTTATTCAAGGAAAGAAAAGAACCTAATACATGAAACAATTATCACATTCCTCCTTTAACAACTTTACAAAAAAAGGAGGAATGTTATAATCATTCAAACAATCCCAAACAAAATCAGAAGGCTTAGCAATGTTAGCACAATAATCGGCTAACTTATTACAATCCCTATTCACAACTTGAATGATAACTTGATTGAAACTTCTAAGAAATAAAAAATCTTCTTGGTTGGATCCGGCCGCTAAATGGACCTCCTTATTCAGCACTCTTTGCACAAATTTCATGATATTATAATTATCTCCTTCAATGATGATACCTTTAGCCTCATACATCCAGTCTTTAAGCACTTTACGCAAGGAGGAAATTGCTTGCAGCTCCAAAACTGAGCTATCCCAGTGCAAACTTTTACATCCAAAAGCAAATAGAAATCTCTCTTTGCTATCTCTTATTACGCCACCTACTCCCGCTTGGTACGTGCCATCAAGGGAAGCATCCACATTATATTTAATCCAATCAGTTGGAGGGGGATTCCAAGAAGAAGAGAACAGCTTACACTGATTAGAATCCCAGTTGACCAAAATAGGATTAAAGGAAAAAGAAGAAGCAGCCAAACTAATTGCATTTGCTGCAATTGCGTTTATGCCCTCCTCTTTATCACCATGTACCATTTTGTTTCTACTCTTCCAAGCCTTGAATACCGCTAAGCAGTAAAGATTTCCCAAAAATTGATTAGACTTGGACAAATAAGCCAAATACTTATAGCAATCTTCTAGATTACCAAAAACAGGAATGCTATACCCCCATCTATTAAGCTGAAGCATCACCTTTTGAAGATAGTTGCAATGTACTGCAATGTGTTCTGCATTTTCCACTTCCCTGCAGCCTCTTGGACAACCATTGTAGCTAATCATCCTCCTATACATCAAGAACTCAAAACAAGGAATAGCATTATGATCCAACCTCCACCAAAACAGCTCCACCCGTGGCCTTAGTTTTAAGTCCCTTAGCCACTTCCAGTTTTTATCCACTTGAGCCAGAGTTCTGCTATAATCCGAGATAAGTGTAGCCAAAGACTTCCCTGTATGCTTAAACAACAATTCCCTTTCATCAGTAGGAAGATTGCTAAGAATTGGAACTGATTTAATCAGATCCATGAGTTCCCTTTCCTAAAACTTGCTGTAATTCCAAATCATTCCATCTACCTTGATGAATAAAATACTCCAAGCATTCTTGATCTTCATGCAACCCAGCCACGAAGGTAGGCCACCTATTGATGCTCTTATCAAAAATCCAGATGTCTTTAGTAGTGCTAACACAACTCCCATCAGCTATCTTCCATCTCAAAACCTGATGCAATACTTTTGCTCCCTTCAGAATTACCTTCCAGGTGATAGAATTCCACCTTTAATTTCTGCATTCCATAGCTCATTTCCGTATTTGGATATTAGAATCCTGTTTAGCAAAGAACCAGGATTGGAAATCAAGCTCCAAGCAAACTTGGCTTTCCAAAAATCTGATTTGTCAACTGCTGGAACAACTCCTTGGCCACCTAATCTTTTGTGTTTGCACAACGTCTCCCAATCAACATAGTGAAGGCCCTTACTTGTATCTTGTTTCCTCCAAAGAAAATCCCTACTCAATTTGTCTAATTCCTTCAACACCCCCATTGGAACCAAAGAATGTGTAGCAAGGAAGATAAAAAAAGTTAAGATAGAAGATTTTATAAGAACAAGCTTTCTGATAATGTGAGCAACCTATTTCCCCATAAGTTAAATTTATCACAAGCCTTCTCAATCAAGTGTTGAAAATCAGCAGAAGTTAATCTTCTTAAAGACATACGAACTCCCAAATAAACCATCTCTTTTACTACCTTAATGCCCAAAGTTTTAGAAAGAGCTTTGGATGTCCTTATTCCAACCAAATTTTCAAAAATTAATGAAGATTTCTACACATTCACCTTTTGCCCCGTCCAACGACTATAATCTTTCAAAATTTTCAATATTTTCTTAGCATTACTATGTGTTGCCTCGGAGAAAAAAATGACATCATCTGCATATAGTAAGTGAGAGATTTTCTCCGCTGAAGGAGCAATTCTGATACCAATCCTATTGGCCCTTTGGTTGAAAGCTTCTGTCAACAGTTGAGAACATAAAAAGAATAAAAAAGGTGATAGAGGGCAGCCTTGCCTAAATCCACACTTAGCCGGAATCCATCTAGTATTGACACCATTGATCAAAATAGAATATTTAGTATCCATCACACATTGCAACAAAAGATTAGAGAACTTCTTAGGGAACACAGCCTGCTCTAATACTTTCTTCAAAGTCATCCAGCCTATACTATCATAAGCCTGCTTCATATCTACTTTAATAGCCATTAAACCCTTTTTTTCTTTGGAGTACCTAAACTTGCTAAAAACTTCTTGAGTTAGCAAGATGTTCTGAGACATTGATCTTCCCTTGACAAAAGCTACCTGATTTTTCGAGACCAGCTTAGGGATAAATCCAACCAATCTATTCAAAAGCATCTTTGCTACAACCTTGTAAATAGATTGACAAAGACTAATAGGCCTATAATTATAAGGCAACAAGGGATTCTTCAATTTCGGAATAAGAACTATAGTAGTTTCCCTCCATTCTTCACACATGACTTCTGCAATTTACAATTTATATGACGTCGTAAACTTCATTGCCCCTTCTTTAACTTTTCTCTTTAAGTCGATCTCGCACTTGGTATAATCTTAATAACATTCAATGAAGATTGTTCAATCAATTTGAGATTATCTATCATTTTTGTATTTATCGTTGATAATTAATCTAACTCGATTTTCTATTTGTCATTCATAAGTGTAACATTTTATGATCTCTAGAAATCTAAAAAGTTTATTACAAATAGGACATAAGTCGCCTCATAGTCGACATATGAAGATTGTCAATTAACATCTTCTCCAAGAAGTTGTGAAAGTACTAAAAAAATATCATAGTACCAATATCAAAAGCCGTCAAGTTAAATTTATTCCTTGGAAGAAGCAAATCCATGTTAGGGTCAATATTAACCTGATCTTTCTTATCACCTCTCATTTTTATAACTCAACCTAAATCTTTTTAGGGGATGAGGGTGAAATTGCTTATCCTTACCTTCTGCGGATCTTGTATGCTAGCGAGTTGGATTAGTCTCATTGATAAGATGAGCATAAATCACTTTTGTTAAAGCTTCTTTAGTCAGAATCCCATGGGAAAGCAAGACTCAGCCTACCCGCAAAGGCAATAGCCACCTTAGCAACTCTTTTTGAACATAAGTCAATCCAGCTTCTGTCTTCTCAACTTGGTCATCACTTAATCAATTCATTGTTTGTTTTTACTTTTAGTGCCCAAGACTTTGCATTTCAAGGGGAAATGCCATCTAAGAACTTTTCCAATTTGTCCTCTAAAAGCTGACCAAGTTCGGACAAAGATGGGATCTCACTATGGATTTCAAAAACAAAAAGACATATGAAAGAGTAATTAAATACAAATTTTAAATTCTAATGGTAGTTATGTAAACTAAAAAGCTCATTAACTTAACGAGCTACCTAAAGATGTCTGAGTAGAATGGTCGCGTTGATGGATGACTTTGAAGTGTACATGCACACAATCCTCCTCCCTCTCCTATGGGTTTAGAAAGAACTCAGACTCCTCGGAAAGATGCAAAGCTGCCAACTTGATGGAAGAGATCTTTCTTGGACAAGCACTAATATGCCACCCCTTTAGCCAACAACATCACAAAAAACTTTTTTTTTCTCGCTTTTTTATTTTATTTTTCCCTTAGATTTTTATATACTATGGAAGAAAAAATAATAAAACCACCTTTGAATTATTTAGTTGTAAACATATAAAAATATTATTCATACTTCATTTTAAACCTTTTGTTCTCGTACATAAATGATAAATGCAACTATGCTAGCAAATGATTTGGAGCCACCTAAGCAGGGAAGATTATTTTGTCTGGAATCTGGACGCGTTTGGAGGTGAATCCGGGCGCGCCACGTCACTGGGGCCCAGTGCATCTGATGACGTGACGCACCCAGATTCGCCTCCAAACATGTTCGGATTCTGGACAGAATAATCTCTCCCTGAGCACAAAAAAGGGAAACAACAACCCAAGACAAGACTAAACCCCATAAAAACAAAGCTCATCATCTCTAACAAAGTTGGAGAATTCTGATAGGAAATATTAGAGTTCGCAAGTAACCCTAAAGGTAATACTTGAGTTCGCAAGCAAACCTAACCCAAATTGATGAGCAAAGAAAAAATAAACTGTTGTCTACAGCAGTAAAACAGTTCAAAACAATAGAAAACAGAGGAAATTGAAGAGAAATCTGAGATAAAACCAAGCAATTGACTTGTATTCTTCTAGTAGATGAATAAAACAGCAAAGATACAATATTCTTCAATTTGAGTGGAAGAATAACTCTCCAAAATCTCTAGCCAAGAAGACTAGAGCCCACACCTCCAAAAGATCCCAAATTTTCATTCAAATTCAAGATGAAATCCTAATTCTCATATTCGTCACTAATTAAAGACAAAGGACAATTACAAATTGCCAAAACAGCCCCCCTAATATAAAAATTCCCTCCAAAGCTGAATTAATTAGTATGTGGGCCCACTAGGGGCATCCACCTCCTCTCTCTCTTTCTTCCCTGGTTCTGCCTAGCTTGGGCCACTTGCTATAGCTTAAAACTGATCCACTAGGGACCGATTCAACCGGCCAAGGAGGGGCTGGCCTAACATTACTCCCCTCCCAAAAACTCATCTTGTCCTCAAGGTGAAATGAAGGGAACTGATCTTCTATCCTCTCATAGGGCTACCAAGTGGCGTCAAATTCGGGAAGGCCCCTCCACCTAATCAGCACTTCTTGATCTTCCTTTTTATCTGATCTGACACCTCGTAGCTCTAATGGTTCTAATATCACTTCCAAATCCTCAGTCAGAGTCTCTGGTAAATCCGTACTAACTGCATGCTCCCCTATAGCTCTCCTCAACTGAGACACATGGAAAACTGGGTGTATGATAGCTGAAGGAGGCAGCTTCAGTCGGTACGCCACTATTCCGATCTTGTCCAAAACTTCATAGGGAAGCTACAAATAAAATATGTAAAATTAGACTGTATTTCAACTTCATCTTTTGGGAACTCTCTAGTCTAAATTAGAAATCTACTTCCTTAGTACTTACAATTAAAATATATTGTGTATATTTGACATGTGATATGTAGCAGCCCATTTTTGAATCAATCAAATTTTTTTTAGGAGTTATTATAAGTCTAATTTAAAAACTGTCTTCAACATAATATATATTTATTATTCTGTAATCATAATAATTTTCTCCTAATTTTAGAGACAGTATAAAAAATTGACACATGTGGTATAAGTCGAGGTTTCACGATAGTTAGGTGTCTGTTTTATAAATTGATTTCACCAAAGTTTTTAAACATGATGGGCTATTTTGTGAATATTTTTTCTAAATTTTTTTTAGCTCCAAATTTAAAATTATAAAAGGATTTAAATAAATTTATATTAAAATTTGAATAATTTGCATAATTACCAATATCCTTAAAATATTTTATTAAAGAAATATCTTTATCCATTACCTATAAACCATAAAGCCTCTTTCACTATGCATTTGGCTGAATAGAGAATCAAGAATGAAAATAAGAGAAGAATAGAGAGAGAGAGAGAGAGAGAGAGAGAGAGAGAGTGAGAGAAAGAAAACCTCAATTTGGGGGTTGTAGAGCTGATTTTTCCATTTTGTCTAATTATAAAATTTACTCATCTCATTGGAAGCTACCATTACCCTATCTTTAATTTCAATGATTTTACATTTTTTATATTTTATATATTTTATTTTGGTCAAAACTTGTAACAGTTATGATATCTACATTTTAACAAATCTTCATCATATAACTTTTGTTATGTGATAGAAGCCATTATAAATTGGAAGCTATAATTTTCTGAAGTAAATATATAGTAGACAAATTTTATAGATTTTCTTATATTTTATGAATTACTATAGTTCATACATGATATTGATTTATATTGCATATAAAAAATAACATTTGCATGTAAGCAAGGAAGGCCAGATGTTAACTATAATTAATATAGGTTGGCTCTTAAAATATAATACCATACACATGAGGGTGGGTTGACATGCTTTTCTTTAAATAAAAAGTTGGTGGTGTGATCTCGGTTGTAGCCTACAACTGATTGATTGAATTATGCCCAAGGGTAGAGAGTGGTGACTCTTAAATGATTATTAAAAGCCACTTATAAAAATAAATAAATAATAAAATAAATGAAGATAAGATAAGATTGAAATATGGATAGATATGACAGATAATAGATGAAAAGATAAAAGTACCACATTAAAGTTGGATGTCCTGTCTTACTCTTTATAATTGTATTCATATTTCATTTACATAATGCATTAAATTGATTGATAGATTGATTGATATAGCATACCGATAGATAGTTATGCATGGCATAATGCTTACTAGGAGTATATAATAGAATTATCAGAATAAATATAACTAATAGATAATTGATGTTTCTTTCACCACAGTGCCTGTTATAGATTTATAGGCTTTTTATTAATTTTTTTATAGATAGATAGACATCTTTTGCTTAGTGAGATACTCTTATTTTATTGATCATATTAATTTTTACTATTTATTAATATTGAATGTATAGATAATTTATTATTTATATTAATTATAACTGGATCAAGCATATTAACTTTTTTGCCTTGCATTGAAGGTGGGGGTAAGTTTTGATTATTTGTTGGGCTTTATAAAATCATTATGTGTTTTTTATATGATTTCAGATAAATGTAAGGTGCCGCAGCTTGAGGCATAATAATAAGATCATTTTGGTTTTGTTTTAAGTTTTTAGGTTTATATTTATTCGTTTGTAGCCAGTGGTGGCTATTGTATATATGCTTTTAAGTTTTGGAGCTTATTGTATAATGTAAATATTGACAGTCATAATATAATTATATTTTTTCTACTATTTATTTATTTTCTTTAATACAATGAATCAGTTATGGATGTCAAATTGATCTGGTTGTAAATGAATGATCATTAGTCATTAATAGAAAGAAAAATAAATAGAATGAGTTGAAAGTAAATAGAGATAAAATAAAAGAAATTCTTCCACTTTATATCTTGGGGTGTTACATGATATGACTTCAATGACCTATAGGCAGACTTCATGACTTTTCCAATTACTTTAATAGGTTCAATATACCTTGGATTCAACTTCCATTCCTTGACAAATCTGCTTACAACTATTACAGTGTTGATTTTAGGAAAATAAATCACAAACATGGAATTTGGCATCTCAATACCTTTTTTTTTACATCTCAATACTTTGAATCATAATACTTTTTCTACTTCTCCAGAGCAGCTTGTAACCTTTTCCTGATCAAATTAATCTTCTCAGTAGCATTATCTATCAAATTAGGACCCATCAACTTCGTTCCACCTACTTTTATATGGGCCAATGATGTTTGACACTTTCTATCATAAAGAGCTTCAAATGAAGCCATACTAATATTTGTCTAAAAATTATTGTTATAAGAAAATTCAATTAATGGGATGTAGTAATCTTAACTTCCTTTAAAATCTTACACATATTACTTTAGTAACACTTCTAATACTTGAAAAGTCCTTTCAGATTGTCCATATGTTTAAGGATGAAAAATTGTACTAAAATTTAACTTCATTCCAGACCTTCTTGAATACCTTTCCATAACCTAGGCGTAAGTCGACCATTATGGTTAGAAATAATCACCTAAGGTATTATGTGCAATCTAACAATCTCCTTTATGAATAGTTATGCAATCTTCTCTACTGAATCCATCTATCTCATAGGAAGAAAATAAGCTAACATGGTCAATTTATCTACTATTATCCAAACTGCATCAAGATGTTATCCATACCTACTAAAACTCATAGTGAAATACATAGTAATTTCTTCCCATTTTTATTCAGGAATAAAAAAAAGTTGTAATAATCCACTTGGCCTTTGGCGTTCATCTTTCACTATTTAACAAGTTTCACACTTTAAGACAAACTCTGCTACATCACACTTCAATCCAAGCCACCAAAATATCTGCTTTAAATCATGATTTCTCTTATTGTTACCTGAATGAATCATGTATCCATAGTAGTTGGCTATATGCAAAGTCGCCAGCCTCAACTCACTACTAACTGAAACCCACAATTGACTACTATAAGCTATTACACCCGGATCAGTCACTTGTAATTTAGGCTTCTTTCCATATTAAATTTAATCAATTAGTTTAACATCTTCATTATCTGATTTTTTGAAATTCCTTGATTCTTTCTTACAGAGATGGCTGAATCATTGATAAGCACTCAAAAGATTATAAAATGATATGCAAATTACAGCTCTATACGTAAGTATGTGTCACAATAAAGTAATAAAAAGATGAGTACAGTATCGTTCTACGAGGATTAACTTAAGTCTAATTTGAAAAGCTGATTACTAATTTTACAAACCCTTACAAGTTATCTTTCCAAGTTAAAAAAAAAAACTAGTATAAGTAAATCTTCCCTATAATTTATTTTTGGAGTTTTTATTTTATAAATATATTAAATTTCTAAACTAATAAATTTTTAATATTATACAAATAAAAAATCTAGATTACAAAAAGTTAATGTGGATTAGAGCAATTGTTATCATTTTAAAAAATCTCCTTAAGCTCTCAAATATTAAATTACCCTATGTTTAGGTCTAATTAACACTTATTCAGATTTCCTTTGTTGATTTCACCACACGTCCATCAAGGTCATATATCACACTTGATTTTAAAAATGAGTGGCTAACCATCAGTTAAATTAAGCATAGGGAAATATGAAACATAACATAGCCTCTCTACATATATAATTTTTTTTTTGAACATGTAGAGAATTCAGTGCACCATGTGTTTAGAAAAGTATATTTAATTATTGAACATACATGAAATAAAAGGTACAAACTATTTTGCTACACATAAAATAGAAAACAAGAGTAGAAGTAGATGGATATAACTAGTATCATTCAAGGGAGGTTACCTGTAACATCTTATAATTTAAATTGAAAGAATTACATCATTTTATCTTCTAATTAATATACCAAAGCCACTAATTTTATTTTTATATCAATTAAAATAGAAAATGCATCTATATATCATATTATCTATCAATATACATCACTTATCAAAATCTATAAAGAATAACTAGAGTTCAATCTAAAATATCGTACTATCACTAAATGTTTCTGGTTACAAAAGAATAAAAAAATGCTAAAAAGGTGAGCTACACCTTCAACTCTGACTTTGATCAATCCCACTCCACTAATTCCCATCCTAGACCTAAAATCAATCAAAGCACAATAATAAGCTTACAAAGCCCAGCAAGCAACCCAAAACTACCAGTGCTTTCAATGTAAAGTCTCAAGAATTAATATACATACTCATCTCAATTATTATAAAATCAGTAATAAAAGCTATCAATATGAATAACGATTAGTAACTAGCAATACTAGTCAATATGATTAGCAAAATGAGAAAATCTTAGTGAAATCCATGAATCAATATTATATACTGGAAAAGAAAATATTAGGATAATCAATATATTGTTTAAATACAACACTATAAATGATTTTTATAAAGATGATTGCATTACATGCTTTATGCTATGTATCTATCTATCAATATGCCTTATTAATATATTATATTGATATGCTTATCAATAAGTTGTGTTAATAAGTCTATTAATATTTATCAATGTCTTTTTCATATACTATGTCACATGATATCAGTCTGATTCTATCAGTTTTATTCATTAATCAATTAAATTAATTCATATGCTATCATGCAAATACAAATATGGATATGATTATGAATAGTAAGGCATGATATCCAACTTTAAAGTTATATTTTCAGCATCTTTAAACCTAATAATCAATTAGTTGGTCATCAGTCTTTATCTTACTATCATCATTCATAATTCTTAAATTAGTTCACAGGCAACTTTCACTAAATCATTGAGAGTTATACTTCTCTGCCCGTCAATATAATTTAGTCAATCAATTACAGGCTAACATCTAGTATCACACCTTAAACCTTTTTAATTATACTATTCATAACCAACCTTCCTTTCTTATATACAAATGCTATATTCATAATATATTAGTTGTTTCAATTCCTCTATGCATTACAATATTATGCATGAAATGCCTAATAATTTATATGCTTTTCATTAGCTTCATTACATTATAACTATCAATTTACTTATTGAAATTTTATAGTATTATAGTAAAAATGCTTATAAGAGTTATATCTATCGTCTACAAAAAGTTACATAGTAAAAGTTTAGGAAAAATGCCTTTTTATAAATTTTAGGAAGATTTGAATCATGAAATACAAAATCACTAATAATAAAAATAGAATTTAGGTTATCTACCATGATCAGAAGAAATTTCACAATTGATCTAATGGGTGAAAAAACTCTAAACCACCTTCTTTCTCTCTTCCTTTATCTCCCTTTTCCTTCTATTCCTTCCCCAACAAGCAACTATAATAGGGGGTATGGAGTGATGGTGATGAGGTGTGGAGATTTATATAATAAAAAATATTTTTAGTGCTCATCACTACCGTGCTTGCAAGCATAGTGCCGTAGCAGTCCAGTTCAAAATTTATTTTAAATCTATTTTTACTATTTCAGGTTATTACAATATACCCATATCGAAAAAAAAATCATCGTGACATTTTCACTATTGATATTAAAATAATAATTCAAAAACAAATTCAATATAAAATAAAATCAAAATCAAATCAATTCATTCTTTCAAGTCAATTTGATTAAAAAATAAATGGGAATAATATCAATTTGATTCTACGATTGATAAAATTCCAAAATTTCTACTAATCACTAACTTATTATTCATCTAATTTGATTAATTATGTGTTCAATCAATCAATCACATATTATGCATATTATTCAATCATATACCATTTAACATAATATGCAGTAATTATCACTCAAAATTAAAGGCATAAGATCGAGAACTTTACTATTGGATCCTCCAGGTACTTCCCTATCATTATACTAAACCAAACTATGAACTCTAAGTCATACTGATGCTAGTGTTGGCGTAATAGAATGTGTGGGCTCTGTGTAAATTTCACTAGCTCCTCTTCCATCTATCCTATTCATGGATCCTTCATTATATCATCTAGGTCCATGAGTTCTCTATCTATAGCTTCGTCTAAACTATTCCACTCTAAATCTTAATCTTGTTCCTTATCTCTGATGTTGACAATTAGCCATTCGATGTCCTCACTATCCATATCTGAAATCTTATCGAGTCATTAAAAAAAACCATCTAGTATTCCTCTTGCCACATTGGGCAAACTCCTATACACTTCCTACAAATGCCTCAGGTCCTTTCCTATTGTCAAAATATCTACCCTTCTTTTCACAATTATCTCCTATGATCATGTCATCTACTGATATCTTCTTACACATATCCTGTCTAAATGTTAGAACTGCCAAATCATTCTATATTAATTTGGCTCTCTCAACTAATTCAAAATTTCATAAATCCTCAGTAATACTAGTAGATGTCTCAACACATTCTTAAGTCCTCTTAAAACTAGTAACACGTTTCTTCTATCATGCTAAACAATTATGGAGCATACCTGACAAATGTATTAAATTCTACTTCGTACTATACCACCATCCCATTACCCTATTCCAAATTCATAAAAGCCTCTTATATTTGTTAGTGGGTTTATAGAGGTATGAACCAGTTCCTGAATACAACTGCAAATTCTGCCCACCAAATTTCAACATTTATTTTTCCCTGAAATTTCACTCACTATTGTCCAACCCACCACCTTTCAGCCCCACCATCAAATAAGAATGTAACTAATGGGACTTTTCTGTTCTCTCGACTATGCATACTGTCGCATATTTTTCAATCCTCAACAACCAATCTTTTGCAACTTGTGGTTCTACCGCTTCTTTGAATAATGAGGGCTTCAACTTATGAAACATTTGTTAATGCCTATTCTCTTATGGTTCCCTATGTCCAGTATGTTTTCTCTTTGCATCACTCATTACATGTGCAAGTATGCTGTCAAGCTGCATCAAGCCATCAGAATTCACTAGAACTGTTGTTGTACTCTACCCATTTTCTATATCCTAATCAATATGATCCATCTGTCCATAGATATAATTATCTTTCCTAATAAATTTAGCATACAAACTCAACATACATATAAATACAAATAAATCAATTAAATATACAAAAAATATAATCTATACTACCCAATCTCTACCCCACTTATAATCAATCTTATGGCTCTTTTTATGGAAGATTCATTAGGGACTTTTCCAAAATCACCAAGCCCTTATGTTATTTGCATGAAAGGATGTCCCATTGGTGTTTGAAGAAGCATGTCATAATGCCTTCAATATTTGAAATAACATTTAAACACATCATAAGCCTCATAATTTAAATTGAAAGAATTACATCCTTTTTCTTCTAATTAAACTATTAGAGCCAATAATTTCATTTTTATATTAGTTAAAATAGCGAAAGCATCAATATATCATATCATCTATAAATATACATCTCTAATATACATATATAATAACCAGATGTTTAACCTAAAATATTAGACAATCACTAAATGTTTCAGATTATAAAAGAATAAAATAAAATGCTAAAAAAGGTCAGCTACACCCACAACTTTGACTTTGATTAATCTCACTCTGCTGGCCCTCTTCTCGAATGTAAAAATCAATCAAACTATAATAATGAGCTTACAAAGCCCAAAAAGCAACTCAAAATTACTAGTGCTTTTGATGCAAGGCCGCAAGAATCAATATGCATATTCTTCTTAATTATTAAAAGATTAGCAGTAGAAGCTATCAGTATGGAAAATGATTAGTAACTAGCAATAAGAGTCTATACAATCAACAAAATGAGAAAAGCTCAGTGAAATCCATGAATCAATATTATATACTAGAAAAGTAAATACCAGGATAACCAATACAGTGTTGAATGCAACAGTATCAGTGATTTTCATATTGATGGTTCTATTATATACTTTATGCCAAGTATTTGTCTATCAATATTCCATATCAATATACTATATCAGCACACTTATCAATATGCTATATTAATAAGTCTATTAATATTTATTAATATTTTTATCATATGTTATGTCACGTTATATTCATCTCAATACTGATTCTATCAGTTCTATTCATCAATCAATTAAACCAATTCGTATGCTATCATGTAAATGTAAAGATGGATACGATTATGAATATCAAGATAGGACATCTAGCGTTTAATTGATATTTTTAGTATCTTTAACCCCAATTATCAATCGATTGGTCATCAATATTTATCTTACCATCATCATTCATAAATCTTAAATCAGTTAAAATGTGACTTTCAATAAATCATTAAAAGTAATCATTCTTTACCTGTTGGCATAATTCAATCAATTGATAATAAGCTAACATCTAATATTACTCTACAAACCTTTTTATATTAAGGAGAGTTATGAGCCACCATATTGTATAGGGGATTATGTTTTAATAACCAACCCATTTTAGTTATAGTATTCACAGCAAGCCTTCCTTATATATAAATGTTACATTCAGCATATAGCAGTAGTATCTTATCCTCTATGCAGTACAATATTATGCATGAAATGCTATGAAATGCCTAAAAAATTATATAATATTCATTAGCTTCATAAAATCATAACTATAATCCCCTCTAATCCAAATCCCTCCAGCTATTTAATTAGTCTCTAGAACATTCCCAGAACTCTCCCTAGCCCTCTGATCAAAATCAAATGGCTCTCAATCAAACTCACATGGACTAGAGGCCAAAACAAGCTTTCCACATGGCATGTGCTCTTGTCCTTTTATTCCCTGCTATTGTAACTGCCTAGGGACAAATGGCAGCATCACAGCAAACTATCAAATGGATCTTAGCCATCCAAATCATTTGGAAAAGGCTGAATAGGGCAAAAGTTTGAGAGAGGAACCTCATTCTCACTTGAGCATTCTCTCTCCACTAAAACCCTCCCAGAGAACAATCTCAATTCGTTCGAGCATTCCAAACATCATCCTACACTTCCCAACCCTAACCCAGCCAATCCAGGCCGCCGACGACGAGCTTCCCGGCAAACCAAAGGATTTCCGTCCAAGGCTTGTGGAGATCGATCCGTAGCTCTTCGGACCATGATTTCTTCAGCAAAATGGAGCGTAGACAATCTACAAATGTAACAAGCCATTAAACGATGCATTTCATCCATTAAAGCAAGGTAAAATTCAAACCCTAGGTCATTTTACTTAGGATAATTTAGCTTTTCAATATGCGCTTCTAAATATATTTAATCACTTCCACATTAAATCTGTTCATGAAACCAATCTGTGTTTAAAATTTTATATAATTTGATCAATCGGATCGAATGTACGAAGCTTTTTTTAGACTTAGGGCGTTCGTCCGCTGCATGCGTGATATGCATGTTATTCAGACCGTTGATCGCTCAATCAACGGTTCTGATTAAGCCCTTCCGCGGTCCATCCGACCGCCTGCTTTGAACTGTTGCGCTAAAGGATTATACGGCTCGATCAGAGCTGTCCACTCTTTTCAGCGGAGGATCCGACGGTGCAAACGAGCTGCTGACTCAGTTAAGGAGAAACCGTGTGGGGCCCACCACCGGATAATCATTAGGCAATGATTGCGCCGCCGCGCAATCATTGCCTATGATTTATTTACCGCGTCCGCGGTTTCGTTGGACGAATACCAGCGTGCCATGTGGCCTCTTGAGCCGCTGATTAAGATTTAATTAATCTTAATCAATTTTTTTAATCCCTTTTAAAACCAGAGAGCTTTAAAAAATTATAATAAATAAGCCTTAATCCAAAAATTTAATGCAATATATCAAATTGTTCAGATTTTAATTCCCTTTAATTTAAAATTAAAATCATTTAAAAATATTTATTTATTTATTTTAAAATAATTTAAAGTATCAAAATTTGATTTTTTTTTTGTTAATTAATTAAAATAAATCAACTTAACTTCATAATTTCAAAATAAACTTATTTTAAAATTATTTTAAATCAGATAATATATTTCAAGTATTTGAACCTTAAAAATTAAATTAAATTCAAAATATATTTATTTTAAGTATTTTAACTAGCTCTAATATTCAAATACTTAATATTGAATTAAATATCGTATCAAGTATTTTAAAATTAAATATTTTATTTCAAAATCATTTCAGAGCACAATTGATCTCTCAAAACAATATGACATAATTTTAAATATATTGTTTTTTTATATAAATACTTATATTATTGCATATATATATATATATATATATATATATATATATATATATATATATATATATATATATATATATATATATATATATATATATATATATATATATATATATGTAGTTTTAAAATTATATTTTAAAATTATATTTATGTTAAATTTAAAATTTGAGAGATCTTATGAAGTTTTAAGCATGGATTAAGTGTGTTTGAACAGAGTTAACGTGGAGTGATAGATAATCAATGGATAATTAATGTGCTAATTATTCGTTGATTATCTCTTGATTAATCAAGTCATTTTGATCTTTGCATGTATAGGGTGCACACACTCACTTAGTTTAAGGCTCTCTTAGACTTAGGATTGATTATGTTTGTATGTGTGCATATCATACATGTTATGTCAAGGGTTAGTGAAACATGGATTTGAACCCACTTAACCTAGTGACATCGTTAAGAATAATAATTAAGGACTTTAGTTAAGAAATTTAGAATAATTCTAATAATTAGGATACACTTCAAATTGATTTGAAACTTTGAACACTTGAACTTAGTGACACTCTCAGCCTTAAGAAAATTTCCCACTGGATTTTGAAATCATTAAGCCACTTAATTACCTTAATCAAATTTTAACCTTAATTAAGCCTTAAAACATGCCAGAAATTATAATAAATCAAATTTAAATTCAAAATATACATATAATACCTCAAATTGACCATAAATGAACCCTTAATCAATGAAAAATAAAAGCCCCTTGACTGGACTTTAAAATCAAGTTTAATTTAAGTTTAATTGAAATTCAATATTTAACTAACTAAATTAATTAAAAATAATTAAAAATTCCAGAAAATTTCCAAACACTTGGAAATCACTCCTTGGGTCATTCTTGACCTTTGGAGTTGATTTCAGGAAGTTTGGAGGTTATTTGGATTCAAACCACAAAAAGGGTCTCTAATTAAACAATTTAAATAATTCATTAAATACTCAAAACTTCAAAAATTCATAACTAATTCAAATAAACTCCAAATTGGGCAAACGCAAAGGCATACAACTCATCTTAAGCTCTAATATTTGTTAAAAATGTTAAGTTTCCAGAAATCAATCAAATTTAAAAAAGTCAACTTTTGGTCAAACCTAGTTCAAATTCAAGTCAAAACTTCAAACCTTCATAATAAAATCTAGAAAAATCCAATTTCAATGTACTTACTGTCTAACTGATCGTATTAAGGTCTAGTATTTTAATAAAATATTAAATTTCCAGAAAACCTTTTAAATCAAAAAGTCAAATTTTGCCCCTTGAATTAAATCATTAAAATAATCCAAAATTCAATAAATTTCCAAAAATTTCAGAAAACACTAATTCAAACTTAAAACCAGCAATCAATCAATTCTAATTAAAATTTAAACAACCTTCAACATTAATTAAACTCAAATCACTTAATTATATCGGGTATCACTAGATAACCCAGGCCTACGAGGCTATTAAATTAGCCCCAAGGAAGGTGAAATAAACTTCACGGCCTCGGTTTAAAACAAAGGTGGTATCCAACAAGCAATTAAAATCAAGTTTAAAATCAATTTCAAGTCATTAATATTTAAATTCAAATTAAATCTCCATCAAGCCTTTCAACCAACCAGAACTTTGAACAACTTCAATCAAATGCCTATTTAGGACATATCAAAGCCACACATCCTACCTCACACACTTTAGATGGTTTACTAGGATAACCAACTCTAGTCTTAGGCTAGGCCGGTGTTTACTTTTCTACTGTGTGCCGGGTTTTCGAGCTTTCACTGCATGCTGTTTGCTAGAAATAGAATTATTGTGATTATTTATTTATTTACTGCACCCCGTGATGTGATTGATTGTACGTTAGATCTACTCCTAGGTTAGGAACGATCTATACTAATTCAATCTTATGCAGGTGGCCATGCTCATACAGGGCAATTAAATTAAAGGGGGTAAAATCATAATTATTAAATTGTACAGGTGCTAAGCATGCTAAGACCCCCTTTAAAATTAAAAGAGCATGGCCAAGTGTGGCTGGTTTGAGCATTTTTAATTTTTAATATATATAACTGCTTGGGATGTAAATATAACTGTTGATTATTAGGATAACCTTGCAGGTTGTTGAGTCTAGATTTTTCAATTTTGATTAATGTAATTTGATATGAATTTGAGTTGTAATGTTTAAAGTACTTTTTGATTGAGATATTTAAACATCCAATTTGGAATCCAAAGAGGAAGGAACATCCCTTAGGGGAGAGTTCTTATCCATTTGGAATCCAAATTAGGATGAATTTCAAATATCCAAAGAGAAAAGATAACATCTCTATTCAGGGAGAGTTTCTTTTCATTTGGATATCCAGACCCGACGATCCAAGGAGTTCCAAGAAGACGAAGAAGTGAAGAATGAGAAGAATCTCAAATCTCAAAGTCACTTGAGTCTTAGGAGTAGAATCTGGGTTGTAGTCAGTGGTACCCGGCCACTTTACTTTCCTGCAGACCCTGGGTTGTATAATTAAGTGGTACTTGCCACATGGACTTTCAGTTTGAGCATTTATTTAATTAATTTAATTATTTGATTGATTTGATTACTTGATGTTGATTGCGATTAAGGACTTGCATGCTTTTAGTAGTTTTTTGGCGCTTATTGCATGTCGTATTTAATTTAGTCTGGAACCCGATCGGAGGCTCGTGAGGGTACGGTCATAAACTTTTTCTATTTAAATAAAATTAAAAAAAATTTAAGCTCAGATAGAAACTCTAACGCTCTTAAGAAGTAAGCCCGGACTCGCCGGGAGTTTTTCATGCATTATATTGAACCTTCTCTACCGTATTAGGCACCTCCCCGCCTGTGGGTTCTGGCAAATCACCTGACCTATTAGGGTGCAGTTCTGTCCAAGGGGATGTTGTGCAATCTCTAGGATAAAACCTATTTTTTTAAGCATGATTTTAAAATTGCTTCATTCTGATTTCAAGCATTTAATCGAGTCAACTAGCATGTATTGCATTAGTAACAAATTAAATTTGAGTCTAAATCTTAATTGCATTTTTTTAGCTTAAGCATTTCACCCAACATAAGTTAAGGGGCTAAATAGGAATCTGCTCTAGATGTCAGCCCCGCTCTCCTTAAACAAATCTTAAACAACATCCTCAATCACTCTTTCATAAAGACTTTGACTCATGGTTTTAAAGCGTTTAGGTGGTTTAGCTGGCTCCCCAATCCAGGCCGGGGTAAGTCCAGATTGCACTGCATTAGATAGGTTCCGGGTCATTGATTCTCAGTACCCAATTTTAGACTTAGGATCTGAGGCAGATTTTCAATCCTAAGACCTCAATCTTTCAGGAATCTAATTCCCACTTTCTAATAAAATTGACCACTTAAACATTAAATCTCTTTCAATCTAATTCAAGCCCAACAATTAGGATAGGGGTGTTTCTGAAGTAATTCAGAATCTCAAAACACCTCCTACCCTTCCTCTTTTGACTCCAGAAATAACTGTTCAATTTTGATCCAATCCCTGTTGAATTTCTAGTCCCTTAACCTCCTTTGATATCAAACTTTGAAATCTTTAATAAAATTCGTATTGCTATTTTAATCGAGAGTTTTCGTAGGAAATTTCTGGTTTCCTATGATGTAATTAACTACGAGGGCTTGTGCTCATAGGAGATTTAGAAACCCAGACCTGATTTCAAAATCAAGCTTTTTCAAAACTTTTAATTAATTATCTTTGGGAAATTCAAAAGATAACGATCATTATCGTCATTTTCAAATGATCGATAATAGACGATATCCTCTTTCCTTGAAAAGATATATCGTACTATTATCGTGATCTTGATTATGAAATTAATGATCTTTTTACTAGATTATTATAGTTAAACATTGGCTTTAACATCATTTTGATCTTTTGAGATCATATGTTGTTTCCCCTTGAGTTTGACTACGATAATCAGGATAAATCAGGATTTGTAATCGGAACCTATTAGGGAACGATATGTTCATCTTTTGAGGTGATATATCATTCATAATAAGTGTTCGATTATAAAATTTAAATTCCAGAAATTAAATATTTTCCAAAGAAAATTAAACCTCTTTTCAAACTATATTTTTTCAATCAAATCACCCCCACAGTAAGGCAGAGAAGCCTTTACAAAATCTCTTACACCAATCCAGTGCGGTAGAGAACCATCATCCTTTTTGTCCCTCCTGGTGAAGGCAGAGAACCCTCATCCTTTCTCATCCTCCTGGTGATGGTAGAGTACTACGTCCTTTCTCACCCTCCTGGTGACGGCAGAGTACCACATCCTTTCTCACCCTCCTGGTGACGGCAGAGAACCGAAAACCTCTCAAACAATTTTCTTGCAAGAGCCTCCAAGGAGATTGGGAAGAAGCTTGATGTACAAATAATGAGATCCTCACACTTGGATAACCTTGTGAATTCCCTCACAATTTCCTCTACAAGGATCTCACAAAACTCACTCCCAAACACTCTCCCAATCACTCTCCCTTTCACTCTCAAGAAGAATTTTCGTAGAAGGATCTATCTTCAAGTCAGTTTTAGGACCCTTAACTTAGGACAAGAAAAACCATCCAAAAATTGAAAATTTCAAGTTTCACGCGTGTCGATCGCCCTGTACGATCGCATATCGTGCCGTATAAATAGTTCAAAAAATGAACGATTCGTCCCATATGATCCAGTACGAACCTAATTTAGAGCCGTTCGTACTGCATAACCTTCTGTATGAACCCTATTTCGTACTATATGAATAGTTTAAAAAATGAACGATTCGTCCCGTACGATCCAGTATGAACCTAATTCAGAGCCGTTCGTACTGCATAACCTTCTATACGAACCCTATTTCGTACTGTATGAATAGTTCAAAAAATAAATGATTCGTCCCGTACGATCCAGTATGAACCTAATTCAGAGCCATTCGTACCTCAAAATCTCATGTACGAACTCTATTTCGTACTGTACGAATAGTTCAAAAAATGAACGATTCGTCGCATACGATCTAGTACGAACCTTAAGAAAATCAACTTAGAGCCATTCGTACCGGCTGTTCATCCCGTACAAACTACTTGAATGAAGTATTCAAAGCCATTCATACAGTAAATTCTTATATACGAAGGTAATTTCGTACTGTACGAACTGGAGTAAAAAAAATTTATGCATAAAGGCTCATTTTGGAGGACATACAATTCAGATCGTCCCGTACGGTCTAATATCGTACTGTACGATCAATTTTAAAAATTAAGTTTTTCACTCCCCCATTGTGTGTGTGCATAATTATCCAACTTACAATCACACTCTCCCAGACTCATGGAAAAACAAAAATACAGACTTCACTCACAATACACATTAACAAATGAACTTGAAGTATTCAGCAATCTGGAGTGTAAATTTCCTGAAAAATATATTAGTACATACAGAAAGAAACTCCAATATTTATTAGGAGAAGAATAAACAAATAATAGGCTTTTGTAATCATCAAAAATAACTTGTATCGAAATTTACTTGAAAGAACGGATTTGCTCAAATCATAGCAATAACATCCCTATCGAACTTTCACATTTAAACATAATAATAAGACTATTAAACTCCTATCAATAAAACCATTAAATAAGACACACTCTTTAACACCCCACATAACAACCTCTAATCTGCAACTCAATCCCACTCCCAAGAAAGGTGTCAAAATTCAATTAATTGTTATTAGAAACTCTATTGTTATTGATAATAGTATCATTTATGAACCTAATTTTCATACATCTATTTTCCCTTCATCTTTGATCACAACCATAGAGATGGTAAGATTCACAACCTTATAATATTTTTTTAATCTAATCCTCCTTCACTTGTGTGTAAAAGAAGTCACATTAGATTCTATTGAGATCATATACATATTTTGGTATCCCCACTACTCTCTGATTTCCATGATATTGCACCTAATGAGATTCTTCATGAATTTTCTCCTCTTAGAGACATTCAGCATGTCATTGACTTAATGCCCAAATTTTTTGCTTCCCAATCTTCCTCATTGTAGGATGAACCCCATCAAGTATGTTGAGATTAAAAGACAAGTTGAGAAATAATTAAAAAAGGTTTTTATTTAGGAGAGTCTTAGTCTATGTACAGTCACAACTCTATTAATGCCAAAGAAAGATAGAATGTGAATAATGTGTTGACTCTAGCGTTAATAAGTAAAATCACTATAAAAATATAAATTTTTTAGTCCCTAATTAGATGATATATTGGATTTAATCTCACAAGTAAAATTTTATACTTAAAGTAATCTAAAAAGTGGATATCATCATATTCAAAAGAAATAAAAAAAATAGTCAAAATTTTATTTTAAAATGCTTGATGAGCTTTATGAATGGCATGTTATGCCCTATAAACTTTTAAATGATCCAAACAAATTTATGAGAATGATGAATATTTTCTCAAACCATCAATAGGGAAACTTTTTATGGTGTATTTTAATGATATCCTTATTTTTAGTTCTATCACAAAATGAGAATAACACCTCCATTAAGTCTTTGAAATACTTAAGCAAGAAAATTATACATTAATTTAAAAAATATTTATTTCTACATGCATATGTGAGTTTTTTTTAATGATTTAGCATGATTGCTAGACTAACCGAACCCTTCCAATGTTATAACAATCCTAGATAAACCATCACCTAAGAGTTTCACTAGGGTTAGAAGATTCCATGATCTAGCCACTTTTGATAAGAGATTCAATAAGGACTTTATGCTATTGATACATTAATCTGCTAAAGATGGACAAATTTTATTGGACCTCTGCTATATGAAAACTTTAGATCAAATAAAAGTTCTAATTACTTCTACCCCAATCTTTTGGTTTTTTTACTTTTTTACAACTCTAATGTAATTTGTGATGCTTCAAAAAATGGAATTCGAAGAATCTTGAGTAAAACAAATTCACATGGTAGCATTTTTCAATGAAAAGTAGAATGAATCCAAATAACAATATTCTACTTTTGATATGGAGTTTTACATTGTATTTTAATTCTTAAGACATTGGCAATATTATCTTATGCATGGGGAGTTTATTCTCAACATAAACTGTCATTCCTTAAAATTCATCAACTATTAACAAAACTTGAGTCACAAATATGCCAAATGAATTAATTTTTTAAAAGAATTCTCATTTGATCTCAAACATAAGTATGAAATTAAAAATAAACCCATCAATTCCTTTTTTAGGGTAAATTAATAATTCTTTCTTATAACTAGATTTCTTAGGATTTGATCAAATAAGAGATGAGTGCCCAGTGTGTCCTAGTTTTTATTTGCTTTATATTGAGCATTTAGACTAACCACTTTCTTTAGAAGAATGTTCTCAATCATTAATGGATTTTATTTTAAGAGAAAATAATTACAAAATTCTAGGACTTCTCTTATAGAATTTCTCATTACTAAATTGCATTATAGAGGAATAGCTAGTAATTTTGAGTAAGTTAAAGCAATATGTTTGATGGTGAAATTTTTTTTTACCTTCAATAAAGTGAGATAAAAATTGTTGGTTCAATGCTTAACTTATACATTAGCTAAAATCATAAAAAAGAGGTATGAATAAAATATTACCTTGCTTGTTCCTTATAGACTCTAGGAAGCTTATCCGCCATATCTGTCATAACCCAACTTAATATGACCCATAGATAGAAAATGTCATATCGTGTTGACTTGTGAAAGACCGAGCCTAAGATCAAAGTTTTGGTAGCTTTTCAGGTATCTATGTATAATTATCAAATTAAAACAGACAACATAGCCTCTAATTAGCTTTTAATAAATAGAAGAAAATACTCGTCCATAAATTTTAATAATTTACATTTTTTATCAAAATGTATATATAATAATTTATACATTTCAGTGCATGTTATAGACCAAAATATAGAAAATAAATAACTAGCCATGACTATAACAAAAATAAAAAAAATACCTCTATAGACTTAAACATATCAAATCTTGAATACTCAGCTACTTAATGGGTTGTTTCCCTTTTCCTAAACCTGAAATAAAGCGTAGAATAGGTGTGAGCTAACACAACTCAGTAAGTCACATCTATCGATCTAAATTTTCAATAATTCACTTATTATGCATATAACTGAGTTTAAAGGTAGTTCATAAGAAATTTATTATACATAGCATGGTATTAATTATAGATAACTAAAATAAAGCAGACTATAAACTAAAAGTAAATAAATAAGTATTTCATATATTAGTGCAGAAAGTAATAGATTTATCTCATGCACTTATACTTCCAATTAAAAATAAATATCAAAATTTAGGCCCTTATGACTCCTTGTGATAACATATTAGAAAATAGGTATTTATGACTCCCAAATGCTTAACACATATCAGATATTTAGACATTCAGATCAGTATGACTCTCAGTACATTCAACAAAAGAACTTCCTCCAACATCAAAACTCCACAGAATCACACATTTCAAGTAGATAAGTATATATATCATTGCATTGTAGTAAAAGAATGTAAATGAATACATTTTAAAAACTCATATAACGCTTTACTAGTAGGCAATAAATTTAACTATTGAGCAGAATTTCATAATTTCAAAATTTTTTCAAATTACCAAAGATTATTTAGAACACAGTTTTAAATATTTCATTAGACTACAACATTATTTTTTGTGGTAAAAATTATTTTTTAGCTTAATAAAATATCACACTTTTCAAAATACCAAGCAAATGTTTTCTAGAAAAAAATCTAAATATCCAAAATGACTATCTCTATAACATATAGAAAGTTATATAGTGAATGTCTAATGGTTGCAAAGTTATTTACGTTTTTACAATATAAATTTATAAATTTAATCAAGAAAATCCTAAAACATTTGCATTTTTAAAAACTAAGATAGGCAAAATGTAATATACCTCGATCCAGAATACTTTTAGAACTTGGCCCATAATAGAAAATGAACCAAACAACCCCCAAATCTGACTTTCTTTCTCTAAAAATCCTCCCATCTCTCTCTCTCTCTCTCTTGCTAGGTGCACTTAGGGGGATAAATAGCTTTTGATAAAATATGAAATAAGTGAAAATTGAAATTTTTATAAGATTCAGGTCAAGTGCAACAATACTTGGCCCTGCAATGCTGCAGTATAGAATTAATCTGGAAAAAAGATAGAGAGCTTAATGCCGCATATCCCTGTGTCACAACACCCCCAGGGAAAATTTTTATATTCTCCAATCTACAAACAGACCTCCGAGTCCCACTTTAGAATAGATTCAAACACCCCATGCATACAGAATACTCATAGAAACATGCAGAAGACATGAATACATAATTTTTTAATGAGTTATCCTTACCAGTTTGGGTTAGAATAAGTACAATTATGCATGAATTCAGTGGGTTTTATAATCCTCCCCTCAAAAAACATCATCCTCGATATTTCAAAAGTCAAATCAACATAATAAATTGGGGTATAACTGTCTCTTCTTGGATTCCTTCTCCTATGTTGCTTCTTTTTATGTTCTGTGCTTCCACTACACCTTGACTAGTGAGATATGTTTATTCTTTAATCTTCTAACACCATAAGCCATAATCTTTTTTTTGTTCTTCGATGTAGCTCAGATTTGGATGTACCTTAACATTTTCTACTGATACTATATTCTCAAAATTAGATACTCATTTCCTCGAAGATAATACATGGAATATATTATGAATATTAGATATATGCTTTAGTAATTGTAACCTGTAAGCAGACTTTCCAATCATTTCAGTGATCTTAAATGGTCCAACATACCTGAGACTCAGCTTTCCTTCCTTTCAAAACCTTCTTACTCCTTTAATTAATCTGATCTATACATAAATAAAATCTCCAACCTAAGATTCTACAGCTCGGTATTTTACATCATAATATTATTTTTGTCTATCTTGCATAACTTTTAATATATCTCTAATCAAAAGAATATTTATAGTAGCATCATCAACTAAAATTGGCCCAATCAGATTTCTCTCTCCCACCTCTGTCCAAGATAGTATGGTTTTACACTTTCTACCATATAGAGCTTCGTAAGGGGCCATACATATGCTTGACTTAAATTATTATTATAGGAAATTTCAATCAGAGGTATATGATCCTCTCATCTATCGCCAAAGTCTAGAACACATAATATTGAAAGGTATTCTAATATATGAATAGTCCTCTCAAATTATCTATTGATATGAGGATAAAAAGTTTTACTAAATATAGCTAAGTGCCCAGACCTTGCTAAATGCCTCTTCATAGCATAGAGGTAAATCTACCATCTCTATAAAAGATTATTACTTTTAGGATTCTATATAGTTAGACAATCTCAAGTATATAAACCTGTGCCAACTTGTTTATAGATTCAGTTTGTTAGATGGGAATAAAGTGTGCAAACTTCATCAAATGATCTACCAAAACCCATATATTATCATGTCCCTAACTTGATCTAGGAAATCTCATAAAAAGATCTATCGTTACTTCCTCCCATTTCTACTATAGAATAGGTAACGATTGCATAAGACCTCCCAATCACTAAAGTTTTGCTTTCACTAACTAAAAGGCTTTAAACTTTAAAAAAAATTTACCACTTCCTTTTTTAATCCAGGCCACCAAAATACACCTGTCAGAGCACTGTATATTTTGTACTTCCCATATGAATAATATATCCTAAATAGTGTACTTCATGCAGAATTCCTCACCTTAAATCTCCAAAACTAGAAACCCATAATCTATCCTTACAGAAAATGAGTTCAAATTTAGATACTCATAGTTTGAGTTTCTTACTAGACTTGATTTGATCAATTAGCTTCAAATAATTTTTATCTAACTTTTGAGCTTCCTGAATCTAGAAGATATTAAATAATCATTTGAGTTAGTATATTTGAATCTTGATAAATAAGGGTAATCGCCTCCAACTCAAATTTTTTTATATCTCAAATCAGAAGATCATTGGAAGTAAGCAAAAGGATTAACACTATAGAAAACTCCCTACTCAGAGTGTTTGCAATCACATTCGCCTTATCAGGTTAATATTGAATAGTCAAATCTTAGTCTTTGATTAGCTCAAGCTATCTTTTTTGCCCAGATTCAAATTCTTCTACATAAATATGTATTTTAGACTTTGATGCTAAGTCAAAATCTTACACCTGACTCTGTAGTAGCAAATTCTAAATCATGTGTCAGATAATTTCGCTCATGTGACTTCAACTATTTGGAAGTATACGCTACCTTCCCATGCTACATCATAGCACATCCCAATCCCTTCAATGAAGTATCACTGAGCACTTGAAATCCCTCTATACTGGATGGAATAGTCAAAATCGGTAGTTGTCAAACAATCCTTTACTCTCTAAAACTTGCCTCATAATCAAGTGTCTAAATGAAAGCCCCTGACTTCTGAGTCAGCCTTATCATAGGCACAAAAATCTAAGAAAATTCTTTCATAAACTTCATATAATAGTTGTCCATTCCTAAAAAACTACATCCCTTAGATACCGTAATAGGCCTCGACCATTTAATAATAGCTTGAACTTTTTAGGGATCTGCATAAATACTTCTATTACTCACCATATATCCTAGAAATGAGATACTATTCAACCAAAATTAATAATTAGATAATTTTGTATACAATTGATCCTCTTCAAAGGCATTTATGAATTGAACTAAATATTCTCATAATATATATTCATAAAATCTATAAAATTTGTTGGTGCATTAGTCACCCCAAAAGATATAATAAAGAACTTGTAATGTCCATACATATACTGACTGCAGTCTTCATCGCATTTGCCTCTCTCACCTTCACCAAATAATATCCAAATCTCATATAAATCTTTAAAAATACAGATGCCCCCATAAGCTGATCAAACATATCATCAATCCTAGGAAGATGATACCTATTTATCGATTGTGATCTTGTTCAGTTCCCTATAGTCGATGCTCATATGTATAGTACCATCCTTCTTCTTCACAAATAGAACAGGTGCTCCTCATAGAGACATACTAGGAAGACAAACTCTTGATCGATCAACTCCTAAAGCTTTTTAGGTGTCATTTTATATGGAGCCTTAGATATTAGAGTAGTGCCCAAAAACACATCAATATATAACTCAATGTCTCTATTAGGTGGAAAACTCACTAATTCCAAAATAATCGAGAAATGCCTATACTACCAGAACAATAGACAAAAATCTAAATTTTATACTCATACCTCGAACATACGTCAGGAAGACCATAAACCCTTTTCTCCATAACCTATCTATTTGTACAACAAATATCAGACAAGATAAAACTCCTCTAACTCTCTGAAATAAGTAGCTTTTAACCTAGAAATAAGTAGCTTTTGCTACCCAAAAATAATGTAGCCCTCTTTTTTAAACAATCAATCTAAGCTACTTATCAACTCAACCAATCCATATCCAAAATAATATCAAACTTAGAAATAGGTAATAATATTAAACTAAACCTTTATTTCTTACTAGAAATCTCTATATTATAGAAATATACCCTACTGGCTATCATATTATCCCCAATTAACAATATAATAGACAGGAAAAAAGGCAATAGTATGGAAGTCAAGTGCAATAAATCAAACTATCTCTTAAAAATAAATGAGTGACTAACTCCTAAATCAAATAAAATACAATAAGGAAGATTAAAAATATAAGACATGCCTATAATCACATCCAGAGCATCTCTAGCCTTATACTGAGTCAAACTATATACATGTGCATGAATTAGATCTGGAGTAATAGAACTACCTAGCTCCCTTTGTCCACTTCTAGATGACCTCCTTACTATAAAACAAGAACCGCTACCTATACTAGATGATCCCTCAGTAGACACACAAGGATGAACTATCCTTGATCTATCTATTGGTCCAATAAAACTCTTAAATGTGGGCTCAAAATGTCTGTTAGGTCCTTCCTATGGACACTTAGCTATCCTATGCCTAGTTTGACCACATTGGAAGCACTATCCTGTCACCCTATAGCATTGATCAAAGTGTCTCATGACACAAATCTAACATATAGGTGCCTTATTAATAAAACTTCCACATCTTATAGTGTTGCCACCACTATGAACTGAAATTGATGGTCCACCGCTCTTGGAATCTCCAAGTCCATACATACTCTTCTTCTTAAAAAACTACTACCAGATGCTTCAATGCTAAACCTCTTCCTACTAGCAATCCACAGCTGCTGAGTAGCTAACAAGTCATTCTCAATTAGACAAGCCCTCTCTACTACAGAGAAATCTGTAATGTGAAACAAAAATAATGACTACCTCAGAATATCCTATAGACCTCTCAAAAATCTGTAGCACTTTTATTTGGAAGAGCTAACAAATTATAAAGCATACTAAGCTAGGGTAGTGAACTCGGCCTCAAACCATATAGCTATCTTGATTCCTTGAACCAAACTAAAAAAGTCTCTTGCATCTATTATTACGTAGATGGATGTACAAACCATGCTAAAAAATATCTATAAACTTATCCCAACTGATCAGGGAGTTCAGCCTCTCTTGGAAATTCTCCTTTGGCTGGCCCAACCACCTTTGCTCAGTCTCACCACTAAATAAAAATATAGCTAATGGTACCTTCCTCTCAGAAGGACACTACATCCTATCAAAAGTTCTCTAACCTCATCGACCAATCCTTTATTGCTCTAGGCTCAACATTGCCCTTACACCTTTGAAGTTTCAATCTCAAAAATATTTGTAAGTGCCTCTCAACATAATCATATCTAATAGAGAAAAGTTTATTCTAGGCCTCACCCATCAACTATGCTACAAGACTAGTAAACTAAGAAATGGAATCTGAACTAATTGTAGGATTAACACTCTACACTAGTGCTGGCTAACTAGCACTCTGCCCATCTATCATATCTGGGTCTTACAAATCAATCAGAAAACTAAATAGATAGAAGACAACTAAAAAAAGCATGATCATGAAAAAAAAAAATGAATACCCATATATTACCTAGAACTACCTCACTTAACTACATATCAATTTTTATAGTTATATTTTACAATAAGTCCCCCAAAAACACTTCTCTGATAACAAAAACGAGCTATCACAACCCAATTCAATATTACCCACATATAGAATATATTATATTGTGTTGACTTATGACAAACCAAGCCCAATATCAAAGTTTTAGGAGATTTTCAAATATATTTTACTTTTGAATTAAAATAAATAGTAGAGCTTTTTATTAACTTCCAATAAATAGAAGAAAATATTCACTTATAAATTTTTATTTTTATATTTAACATCAAAATATATATACAATAATTTATGCATTATAGTGCATGGCTATATAATAAAATATAATGAATAAATAACTACCCATGATTGTATAAATAATAAAAAATATCTATACAGACTTAGACATATTAGATCATGAATACTCAGCTACGTAAGGAGATCTTTCCCTTTTATAGACCTAAAATAGAGTGCAAAATATGTGTGAGCTAACACAACTCAATAGGTCCCACTAAATTTTTAATAATTCACTTATTATAGATATAACTAAAGTTAAAGGTTGTTCATAAGAAAACTTGAGGCAATAACTATTATTGAGTGAAATACGACCTTAAACCAATACTATAAGAGATAGAGTAAGGAGGAAGCATTAGAAGAAAGGGTGCCTCCCTCATCCCTCATAGCACAGTCCTATGGCTTGAAGGGAAAAGGCAATCATAGTAAGATTCAAAACTGCAAACAGAAGACTCTAATCACTAGAAAGAAGGATGCTAGGCAGAAAACATTTAAAGCTTTGAGTACCTTAGCACTCATGATATTAATTATAGATAACTAAAATAAAATAAATTGTGCATTGAAAATAGATATAAAAGCACTTTATTTATTAGAGCAGAAAGTAATATATTTTTCTTAGACCCTTATACCTCATATCAAAAATAGATATTAGAATCTAGGCCTTTATGACTCTTTGTACCATCATATCAAAAAATAACCCCTTATGACTAAGAAATGCTTAACATATACCAGATATTCAAAAATTCAGGCCTTTATGACTCCCTGTGCATTCATCACAAGAACTTCCTCTAACAATAGAACTCCACAAAATCACACATTTCAAATATATAAGCATATATATCATTACATTGCAGTGAAAGAATATAAATAAATAAATTTTAAAATCATATAATGCTTTACCGGTAGGCAATGGATTTAACTACTGAGTATAATTTCATAATTTCAAAATTTTATCAAATTACCAGAGATTGTTCAAAACATTATTTTTAAGCTTTCATTATAATATAACATTATTTTATGAGGTTAGAATTTTTTTTAACTTAATAAAATAGTGCACTTTTCAGATACCTAGCAAAAATTTTCTAGAAAAATACATAAATATTTAGAATGACTATCTTATAACATACATAAAGGTACATAGTGAAAGTCTAGCAGTTATGAAGTTATTCCTATTTTTATACTATGAATTTATAAATTTAATCAATAAAATGCTAAAATTTTTATGTTATTAAAAACTGAGATAAACAGAACATAACTATCTTAATCCAAATAACTTTCAGATCTAGACTACAGCAGAAAACCAACCAAAGTCATCCAAACCTAACTTTCCCTCTCTAGAAATCCTCCTCTCTCTCTCTCTAGTCGGAAATGGCTTTTGATAAAATATGAAATAGGTTGAAATGATATTTTTATAAGATTCAGGTTGAGCGCTGCAGTGCTTAACACTGTAGCACTATAGTGCTCTCCACTAGAGACCACGGCACAACAGTGCCACAACATATAATCAATTTGGAAAAAAGATAGAGAGCTGAATACCACATCGTTGCCTACCCCGATGTTGTAATGCCCCTAAGGGAAATTTTTTTAGAACTTCTAATCATGTACATAGACCCCCAGGACATGCTTGAGAACGGATTTAGACATCCCATGCACCTAAAACACTCATAGACATATGTAGGAGACATGAATCAGAAATTTTAGTGAGTTATCCTTATCGATTTGGGTTAGAATAAGTACAACTGTGCTTGAATTCAATAAGCATTACAATATCCCTCAAAATTCTCAAAATTCTATCATAAATTCTAGATAATTTCCTTACATCCTAAAATAATAATCCATAATCATTTTTGTCCATTAATCTTATCATACAACCTCCCACCACCATCACTAACAGATGTATGTCCTCATCTTAATTTTATCTCTAATGATTACCCAAAATTCTTGACATGGCCAACAAGTTTCATGCTAGCAAACTTGATGCTCATTAGACATGGTCATCTAGATGAAATAATAATCCACGTTGATAAACTAATAAAAGAATACTTTCAGGTCAACTTAACCATTAATAAAAAGTGGATTGATCTTTACTTCTCAATAAATGCCATCACCTAAGTCTCACTTCAGAAGCATCAAGGTGGCATAATCATGATAAAAAGTAAATAACGACTCTTTAGAATGGTGATGAAGATTTTCATGAGGATGTCATGGAACATAACCACCCTATTGAAGGGTCATCCCAAATGTTAAGGTGAATGATATGATGTTTTGTCCATCTTGAGATGATCATAATAATCATCCATTGGGAATGGATGATCATTACATCATCTAGCTAGAGAGAGGCAGTGTAATATGATTAAGAAAGTGGAATATGTTAGGAAGTGTGTTGGGACTAGGAAGTGCATTCCCATCACCATCCTTAAGTGAATTCATAGAGCCTAATTGGGCTTAAGTGTGGGTTTCTTACTAGTTAAATATTCAAGGGTATCCAAACTAGCCCTAACTTTATGAAAAATTTGTTGGTGTAAGATGTCATAACTTGAGTTTAATAAAATGACATCATATGAAACAAATTGAAAACTCTGAACTAGGGCGCTATGGTGTTGGAGTGTGAGGCTCCCGAGTGCCGAGCTCTATGAAAAAAAAAAAAAAAAAGAGCACTGCAACACTTTGCTTGCGAGAGTAATGGCGCTAAGGGAGCAGGGCCAAGATATAGATGGTGACGTTGCGGCACCATTGTCTCTTTATAGTGTTTTTGGATCAATATGCAGCGTTGCGGTGCTGGGTCTAAAGTGCTGCAGCATTGACACTAAATTATGTTTTTTAATATAAATTTTTTCCACTTAGCCAACCCTCCCTTTCTCTTCACTAGCTTGCCCGGGATGGAAAGGAGAAGTGAATGAGAAGAAAGGGGAAGGAGGGAGGAGAGAGGAAAGAGAAAGTGGAAATTTCTTCGTCAGTTCGTTTTGTTTCTTCTATGAGATTTCTTCCGATGGTGGTAGGTGATTTCTATCCTACCTCTGGTTTCAAAGATTTGATTTTTGATTTTATTTTCCTGCCTAAATTGATATTTATTGCATTCTCTCCTGGTTAGTGTATTTTCACTGCATAACTATTGATATATTGTATTACTAATTATTTTGGTTATTTTTGCTGGATGATTTTGTATTTATGATTGCAATAATCTCCCTTGCATGTATCCACATGTACATCATATAATTTTTGACATGGTCTTATGCTTGTTAAGAATCATGGGGATCGTTTTGGATTGGGGCCCACCTAGTCATAACCTAGATAATGAAATTAAGGGATTTTAATATAATTAACATATGCCCTTTAACCATGTTATATATGTACAAAATATTTTAGTAGGATGTAATATATACACATCACTTGTAAGAGTACATATTTATAAGGAGTTGAGCTACGCAACATCCTTTTCAAGAGAGCTCTCATAAATACGAGGGGTAATTATTATAACTTTTTGAGCTCATAAGAAATTTTTAATGTCTTATTAAAATCACCAATACAAATATGAAAATTCGCTTAAATAATTTACCTCCAAATATAATGATATTAAAATTTAGAAAGAGCTTGGCCTACTTTTGAGAGCTCACAATAATGCTCGTCTATGCTCTTACATGCATTTTCTTAGCAAAGATTAACTTGTAGATATCCTTCATACGAGAGATTAAACTCTCATAGCAATACATAAATTCAATTGTGTGCTAGACTAGTAACCTTATTCTACATCATTGTGTGTATTATTATATAAGAATTACCAAGAAAAAAATGAATAAACTCATTAGAGATTATTTGAGTTAGGCTAGCCTAAAAGAATTAATCATGTATATCATCAAAGTGTATTTTAAATATATTATGAAGTAAAAATGTTGAATTTGAAATATTCATAATTATTTAATTCATTGCAAAATAAATTCACAAAATTATTAATTTTTTGATTGGTTAAAAATAAACCCTATCTAACTATTCATGTTAGCATATGTTTAACAAGTATTTTCATGTAGTTAGGGCACAAGATGCTCACATGGACGACAATGTCAAAAGGGGTGGCGACAAGCTTCAGAGGGTTATTTAGGTTGGGTCTATGAAGACACGAGCAATTATATTTTATGCATGGGAAACCAACAATGTTGTAATTACATAGGGTATATAATATACATAGATTCAACACGAGAATGCTAGGATATCTATTTTATAGTATAAATATGAAGAGCTTGGGGGTTGCAAGGCTCAAGGATTTATTTACATTCATAAGAAATATTATAAACTTCTTTGAGAAATGATTTAAATTTATTTTTTTCTCAATTTAATATTAAAAAAATTTAAATTTCTATATTCTCTTAAAAAAAAAAAAAGCTCTCCTTAGCGGAAGTCCCACTCTACATTTTGGCTTCTTACATCGGGCGTATTGCGACTAACGAGTTGTGCAGTGTGGACTAGGAGTACAAACGCAAAATCGAAGCTCCACTGTCCGGCACAGCTGATGCAGATGCTGCTGGTTCCCTCGCCGTCGCCGTCGCCGTCGCGTGTAGCGGCGGCTTTCTATGCTGCTCCTCCACTTTCGCACCCTCATTGGGTCGCTCACGTTCTCGGTTCCACTACCTCCCTATCCTCCCATCCTAATAGTCGACAGATTCATCCATACCCCTCTCTTCTGCCGCATCCACGTCGGCTTGTGCAATCGCTTAGCCACATTACCTCCATGTCCTCCCATTCCCAAAGTCAGCGGATTCATCTTTTCCCCTCTCTTGTATCGCTCTCACACTTGTTTTCCCCCCTCTCTGTACGCGCTGCTCCAGCGTCGGCCCAACAGGTTACCCTACGCTGATGAACAGTCCGAGATGGCCAAGCTCGCCCAGGTCCTCTTTCCCCTTCTCTTTAAGTGCATTCGTTTTTATCTCTTTTATGCATATTAGTTTCTAGATTGGGGTTGTCATAGCTGTTTTTACCACGCACTAGATTAAGGGAAGGTTGGGTGAGTGGGAGAGAGGGGTTTGGTTTGGAACCGGTGAAAAGTATCTACGACTCGTGGCATACTTGAGAGAAAGCTGATAATGGTTTGTTTATTTGGAAAATAATCACTTTTTAAAAATTTGAAATTTAAATGGTTGGGACAACCAAAGAACAGTCAAATGGCTAAAGATAAATAAAGGTAACTCAAAGATCTTTGATGAATTTCGCTCTCTCTCTCTCTTTTTTTGTTTTGTCAACCAATGAACTCTGTTGCCGAAACCAAAGTCCTAGAATGGATTGAACAATCCTTCGTGTTTAAAAAAAGCATGGTAGAATTCTTGCTTTAGTGCAATCCTGATCAAGTGGCCATATTTTGTTGCAACCTTAGTAATTTACTTAGGTCAATGAAACTTTATAATTCTTTTGAAAGCCTAGTGTAATTATTGGGTTGGGTACAACTTTAGTGAACTTATTAGTGGGTGACACAAGCTTTTTAAATCTACTATGATTGATGTAACCCTTATAACTCATCAAAATCTAATTAAAATATCATGTTCCAACATGATTTGGGTGTAATTATCATGTTTTGGTGCAATCAAGATAAATTTTCTTGGTTTCAAAAATCCTTTATTTTTTGTGTTTTTTGTCTATAAAAAGTTTGTGCCTAGTTTACAAAAGTTGATAAATATATTTTCCTTCACGAATGAACCAAGCTCATCATCATCATTGTCATTATCCTAAGTACTTTGGGCTATGTTTATGTATCTTTATTCTCCATTCACAAGCATCTCCATTACTAATATAAAAAATATGCACAAATTAATGTTGATCATTGATGTAACTTTACTGTGATTAAGAACTCCTTGGCCACTTCACAAGTACTTTTAAAATTTGTTAATACTCCAGCCCATATATCTTTAACAATTTAAACATAGCTTTGACACCAAATTTTATTTTTCTTAATGTGAACTAAATCAATTCTTGTGATACTCGATCATATACCATCTTAAGATCAATAAAATAATTCGCTGACCACTTTTTTTTTTTTATAAAACCCACACAAGGGGGCTTACGTGTTAGGATAATAAAAAAATATTACAAGACCTAAGTGAGTCAATAACTCTCTAAAATTACATCAGTAGAAATAGAACCTACGAGCCTTTGATTCATTCTATTACAAACACAAACTAAAGAAAAGAAAGGTAAACAAGGAAGACAAAACCAGCACGAGGACCACCCAAAAGAGACATCCGAAAGCAACAACTATCAACACCATGCTCCAATCATCACAACAATCCAAGCAAGACAACCCAGAAAGTCAACATCAGTTCCCATCATGAATAGCAAGATGAGCACTAACAAAATTATTTCTTTGATTTTCTCTTACGACGCTTCCGCCGCCATAAGAGAAGGTCTCATGCACAATGTGCCCCACCTGCAAAGCATACATCTCTTGCAATTCATCCACATCATCAACTACATCACCCCCGGCAAGCCCACACGCCGAGGAGAAGGAATCCTCCAACCAATCCGATGGGCCATCATTATTCAAAGTTAAAGTCAATTGAGCTTTCAATTCGGCATTAGAAACAACTGAAATAGGAACATAAAAAATAGGCTCACTTCCCTTAAAAACCTCCATATGAGAAGCCAACTACACCACCAAAGAAGCCACAAGTGAGACATGAGTGATAACTTCAAATTGCTTAAAGACTCATCCAAAGCAGCCTTGTTAACTTCACAAAAATCTATGTTAAGCCTATCCAGAGCATTACCTAGACAATGCCCACCATCCACATTTTGATTTGCATCAGAAACAACATTATCATTGGGGAAATTAACCCTGGAGCGTCATCATCCACCATATCATCAAGTGGGTGATCCAAACTAACCGATTGAGGATCCAAATTGTCAATAGGAAAAGCCGAAACATCGGCAACAACCAAATTATCCGATGCAATAGCACCACCAATAAGAGGGGTCGAAAACACAGGTTTAGACAAAAGCTCAGTACCACTTCTAATCAAGGGAAGATTAACAGCTTGTATACCAACATCACTAACAACATCAGCTTCCCCACACTCGAGCACCATTCCAACACCAGGCGGAGGGGGATTTCCATCTAAATCAACTGTATTCAAAGCAGCAGATGCATTCACAATGGCATTCCCATCAGACAGAGTGGGATTAGAGATAATAGGAGGACTAGTATTCGGACTAGAGGAATGGGAGGAACATTCACCTCTAACATGCCCAATGCATTTACAGGAAACACAAAATATTGGAAAATCCTCCATCTCAACCATCTGTATGTAACCGAACTTTTTAGGGCCAAGCTAGACTTTGTCCGAATATTTTTTGGTGATGTTAAGCTCCACTAAAACCTACGCAACAGAGGGACGAGAGCCCACAGATGTAGCATTGTCGATTTTTAGGGGGCCGACCAAACATAGAACCCAAAAGCATGAAGGATCCGTGGAGAAAAAAGATGTGCCTTAATATTGGAAAGGAAATCAAATGGGAATCAGAGGGGACTCAACACCGATATCAAGAGAAGGGGACCATTGGTTACTTTCATGAAACAGTTATTTACAAAATAGGATTTGTGACAAAAAACCCTGCTATAATCTAGATCATTTGACAACTTAATCAGAACATGCGACGAATCAAGCAAGGTCCAGAAAACTCAGCGATAAGCTTAAGGTTGAAGAAAAAACTTGCGAATGATGGCGTGATGGAAAAAAATCCCACCAACTCAAATTGGAAAGGAGCCGCAAGCGCAAGAATCTCATCTTCGGAGATCCACAACGAAGGAATAGCACGAAATGAAGATGGTTTTAACTCAGGAAACCCACCACGAGCAGAAGCTCTAGCTAGGGCATCAACAAAAGATCTTGATTTCACAGATCCACCAAAAAGGCTAGGATCACAAACTCGAATTGCGGCCATTCCGGCTGCAAAGGGTCCGAGGAGGACAACACAAGAACCAAACAGACAATATGCAAGAAAACCGCAATAACAACAACAACAACAACATCAAGCCTTTGTCCCACTACATGGAGTCGGCTACATGAATCCTTTTTCTCCATTGTGTCCTGTTAAAAGTCAAATTCTCATTTAAATCTAATAAAGAAAGATCATTTTTAATATTTTCTAACCAAGTCTTTTTAGGTCTACCTCTACCTTTCTTAACATAAGTCAAATCTAATACCTCTACTTTCCTAACTGGGTCATCAGAAGGCTGCCGTTTTATGTGACCAAACCATCTAAGGCGACTCTCTTTAATCTTTCTTCCACTGGAGCTACTCCAACCTTTTCACGTATATTCTCATTTTGTATCCTATCTCTATGGGTAAAGCCACTCATCTACTCGAGCATCCTCATCTTTGCAACACTTAACTTAGTATTATGCTTCTCTTTTAATGGCCAACATTCAGCACCATAAAGCATTGCAGGTCTCACCACCATCGTAATAGAATTTTCCCTTAAGTTTGAGGGAGATTTTTCTATCACACAACAAGCCCGATGCATTCCTCCACTTCAACCATCTAACTTGAATTCTGTTGATAATATCCCCATTTATTTCACCATCACTATGAATAATAGATCCAAGATATCTAAAACGTGTACTCTTATTAATGACTTGATCGCCTAAAGTCACAATCCCTCACTAGGTCTATTACTACTAAAATTATACTCCATATATTCCGTTTTAGATCTACTCAAGCAAAAACCTTTAGACTCTAAGGTTGACCTCCATAATTCATGTTTACCTTCAACTCCCTCTATAGTCTTACCAACAAGAAGAATATCATCAGCAAAAAACATACACCAAGGTACATCATCTTGCAATTGTCTACTGAGAACATCCATGACTAAAGAAAAAAGATATGGGCTTAAGGTTGATCCTTGATGTAATCCAACCGAAATAGGAAAATACTTGGTTAAACCCCATTGTGTTTGAACACAAGTAATAACTCCTGCATACATATCTTTAATGACTTGAATATAAGCGTTATTAACTCTTTTTTTTTCAAGAACTCTCATAGCACTTCTCTTGGAACTTTATCATATCCTTTCTCTAAATCAATAAATATCATATGTAGGTCCTCCTTATTCTCTCTATATTTCTCCATCAAACTCTTAATAATTGTATGGCTTCCATAGTAAACCTACCCCGGCATGAATCCAAATTGATTTTGAGAAACATAGTATCACGCTGCAACCTATGCTCCATAACTCGTTCCCATAGTTTTAAAGTATGACACATTAACTTAATTCCTCTATAATTCGCACAATATTGTGCATCACCTTTATTCTTAAAAATAGGAATTAACACACTCATTCTCCACTCATTTGGCATCTTTTTAGTCTTCAAAACAGTATTAAAAAGTTTAGTAAGCCAAGAAATTCTTTCATCTCCTAAGCATTTCCACACCTCTATTGGAATATCATCAGGTCCAATAGCTTTTCCACCCTTCATTTTCTTTATAGCTTCTCTAACTTCGGTTTTACGAATACGTCGATAAAAATAGAAATCTTTATTTTCATTTAGGGTGCTAAGGTCACTACAGTCAATTTTATTTTCACATTTTTCATTAAAAAGTTTAGCAAAATATCTCATCCACCTTTGTTGAATATCATCTTCTAAAAAAAGTACTTTTTGATCTTCATCCTTAATACACTTCACTTGAACTAAATCCTTACTACTCCTATCTCTATGTTTGGCTAACTTATACATATATCTTTCTCCTTCCTTAGTATCTAATCTATTATATAAATCACTAAAAGCTAAACTCTTTGCATCGCATATTGCTTTCTTAGATTCCTTACGTGCCTCTTTATATCTTTCCAAATTATCAAAATTTTTATATTTAAACTAATTTTTATAGGAAATCTTCTTATTTTTTATCTTTTCTTGCACATTTGGATTCCACCACCAACTATTTTTACTATTAAGAGCTTTTCCCTTTGATACTCCAAGCACATCTTTTACAATATTCTTAATATCACTAGCCACTTTTTCCCACATAACATTAGCATCTCATGCAAAGACAAAATCTTAAGATCTAAAATCTTACTCTCAAAAATATTTTTGTTAATATTCTTTAAATGCCCCAATCTAATCTTAAAATATCGTTTTATTTTATTTTTTATTTTCTGCCCCTTTATCTTAAAGTCCAAAACTAATAATTGATGTTGGGTACATAAATTTTCACTCGGAATAATTTTACAATCTTTGTAATCTAAACAATCTAATTTTCTTATAAGAAAATAATCAATCTGAGTTTTACTATATCCATTTTTATAAGTGATGAGATGCTCATTTTTTTTCTTAAATAATGTATTAACAATTAAAAAATCATAAGCTAAAGAAAAATCTAATATGGTTTTACCACCTTTATTTGTTGTTCTAAACCCATGGCTACCATGAATGCTTTTAAAATCATCTACCTCTCTACCAACATGTCCATTTAAATCTCCTCCAATAAAAACTCTTTCTTCAAGAGATATCTGTTGTATTAATTCTTATAAGGCAGTCCAAAATTTTAATTTTGAACCCATATCCAAATCAACTTAAGGAGTATAAGCACTTATAATATTAACAATCTTAGCATCAACAATAATCTTTAAAACTATAATTTATCTCCAATTTTATTAATTTTTATAACATTATCCTTCAAACTCTTATCTATAATCACACCTACACCATTTTTTAGTACGGCTCCTACCCGAATGCCATAGTTTAAAATCTAAACTATCAATTACCTTAGCCTTCTCTCCAATCCATTTAGTTTCCTGAATGCACATAATATTTATCTGCCTATGAATCATAATATATATTAATTCTATTAATTTTCCTATAAGGGAACCTATATTTTAAGTTCCTATCCTAATTTTAGTTTCATGGACTAGCTTCTTTGCCTACATTCGTCCTTGATGTGGGAACCCTTGCCTATTTAACACTGCACCAGGCGCCAGTACAGCAGCCTTTTCACTCTTGTCGCTATATTTAGGCCATACAACGCGTCGCTTCTAGGGGACGCCCTAGTATTAACATAATTTTTTAGAGGATTCATGTCATGATTATTCGACAAGTTTTATGCTGGTTGTCGACTACCTAACGTAGTCCTCTACTTTTCTCATCCAGGACTTGGGACCTGGCAACGGCAGTGTTGGTATGCAAGAAAACTGCAAAAAAAGAAAAAGGGAAGGAGCTTCCCTAAGCACGTAGACTGCGGCCAAAGCTGCCGGGCCGGGAGGAATCATTCGCTGACCACTTCTTCGTGCACTTTATTTAATCTCTCGACTTCTATAAGTAACTAATTGGGCTTCTTGTTTCTTAATTTGTGTGTACTACTACAAGGTTGTATGCTTTTATGAAATCAAGTATAATTTCCTCAATCAAATTTCTATCTCCTACATTATATTGATTGGTGAATCATTTTATAATCCTTCTTATAAGAGCCTATATGCCCATTTATGACCATACTTATTAGTGGCGAATAGGCATCATTGTGTAAAGGTCCTCATATAGCCATAGCATATAGTGTATGGCACAGTGTGCGCTATTTGAAATATGATATAACATATTAACAATTACTAATAAAAATACATCTAATTATAAAGGCTACTAGATTGAAAGATAAATTTGCTTTAAGAAATTAAAGACACTATAGGGCTGCTGAAGGAGTATTTTTCAATGAATGCAACAATGGTCGTTATTATGTTTTTTCTTATGAAATTTCTAATGAAATGTGTTAGCAACAATAGTTAAGGAAGAAATAAAAATTGATTTAGAATAATTTGTATAAGAAAATATAAAAGAATTGTTTTAATTAATGCTACAAAACTTAACAAGAGCCAAAGGAAATCTGGTTTACTGTTTCCCTTGTAACCTAGATCAATCCTGCATAAAAAAACTGCTGCTAATCTTTGCTAAATTTCAGTTGAATAGTGTTTTAGCAACTGCTACAATAAGAAAGAATGGATATTCATGATTGCTAAGTATCTCAACATAGCATTGTCACAAAATTGAAAACTAATATTAAAATAAAGAAAATTAATAAATAATATATGCATAATATTAAAATTAATTTCAAGCCTTATTCAATTAATTTGCAAGCCTTAATCAATTAATTTGCACCATGGGGGCAATGTGCCATGTACCATTGCCTATGAATAGTGCAAATTGCCAATGATTATATTCTCACTGGTAAAGTAATAATGAATTTAATGGTAATCACTTTAAAACTAGTTTTATTCTTCTCAACAGTTTTATCTTTCACCTCAATCTCTTAATATTCTTACTAAGTTATTATTGTTAACCCTTCAATTTCAATAATTTACAACCTTCCCTGATGTCCTTGGATTTCTTCTTTTCCCATTTAGTTTCTTGCAAATAAGTGAATATTGATTCTGCTAATCGTTGTGCTGAACTTATGCTTTTCTATTTCTTGAGTTAGAACTTTATAAAAGCTATTTGTGGGCTGCAATCTTTATTCTGCTGTCCTAAAAGAAATGTTTTTGAGACATTGTAGGAAAACGTTGAGAAAAGGCTGTCCATTTTTTCGTCCATACAATTGCCTTATGTTCCATGTTGCTTATCCTACCACAAGGTGGGTAAAAGCTTTAGTAGTTGATGTCTTAGTCAACCCTTGCCAACTTTTCATCATTATTAGGTTAAGTTGTGGTGCATTATTAGGTTAAATTGTGGTGCGCCATCTATGGGTGGCATTTAATTCAACTATTGGTTACTATTCATCATATTCATGTTAAATTGTGGGGCGTCATATAAGGGTGACATTCTAGCAAATCTTACCTATTTCTCCCCTACAAAACAAAGAAGGAAACCTGACAACTAGTGAATGAATTTTTGAAGATAGTCATCCTAATTTCCTAGATAAACGTAGGGGTTCATTAAGTGCTTGTAGATAGAAAGTATATTTTGAAAAATGATTATTTGTTTTCACTCATTTTGTGTGTGAAATCAAAGTTGTTATATTTTTGAAATTTTTAAAAGGGTTTCTAACATGTAAAGATAATGTTATTTTTTGCTTCACCAAACCGATTGATGGAACTAGCAAATTTTCATTATATCAATAACATGTTTTTAACTTCAAGTAGCCAGCCAAATGGGTTCTTATGAATGAGATCGGAGTGCCATCATAACAGGAGTCAAAGTTTAGGATGCCATTGTATGAAAACTGTACTTTTTGGTTACAATCTTCATCAAGATTGCATGCTTGATTAAGCTCATGCAGTCTCAGATCCATGTCTGTTGCCTTCTCATTTGTTCCTTGCTGATCTAGCAGGTTGCCAAGAGATTAGAGAATACTTCAAGATACTTCAAACGGCTGGGCAGTTTTGGTTTTTGGGGACAACTGGTTTGTACTGTTGTTTCAGCGGTTATAATATCATTCTCCAGCATCGTTACTGGGAAAGTCACCTCGCCCGTTACGTTTTATGCTACAGCTGGGGGGATTGCAGCTGCATTTGTATCAGTCTTCTGGTCTTTTGGCTATATCCGTCTTTCAGAGAGACTTCGTAAGACAGCCAATGACCCTACAAAGGTGAAATTTGTTTTACTTCTACCTGTTCAGCATACTCCCATGAGCCCTGACCTTGCCTATTTTTTTATTGACTGACCTCAGCATTGTCATCACTTGCCATGATGGTTTTAGCTAATATGATACGTTTTTATTATCATAGTTTTAATTCTTTTTATAAACTAATCTTTGGGCAGTGAATCAATTCTGTTCCATTAAAGCACACGGATGAATTATTTCTGTAATATCGCCATGCTTGGAGGATCAAGTTACATACATCTTTATGCACATAAACATGAATACTTGCTTGGCTTGATACTGTTCTGGCAAACTGATTATGATAAGATGAATCATTTGTTGTTAATATAATGATGTTTGAGATTGGTGAAGTAGTTAAGATGATTTGCAACTATACATTCTAGCGATCAATAGACTCACCTGCAGTACTGAAACATCTGTGTTCATGAAGATTATTTGCATTGCAGGAGATTTAAATATCACCTAGCAACATGAAATATGCTATCTCAGAATTAGTATGACATGAAGGTGATAAATGGTATGAAAATAGAAAAAAATATGTTTGGAGGATATAAATGAAAAAAAAAAAAGCGAAGGAGAAATGGTGCCATAGTTTTTGGACGATCTTCACCTTGAAAGGTGGTCATAATGACCAACAGTTCCTAGCGAATGCCTTTGTTGCCCTGGATTAAAAATAGTAGAAGCCATTTGCATTCTCAAAAAACAAAGTGAGGATCCGAGAGTGACAAGTAGTTTCGTTGGTCTTCCATATTGCATATGATGCCTTTATGCTTAACATGTATGCATGCAGATTCAATGGCTGCAGTCTACGCCACTTTCAATGCACACCAAGCAAGCTTAAGCAACCAGTTGTCCTTTATTTATTTGTTGCTCCTGAGCCGGTTGGCCTTGCTATGGCTATGCATCTACTAGAATAGAAACAATTTATTAAGGGGAAACTACAAGAAAAAAAATCCTTTTCCTTTATTTCCAATACTGCTCTCTCGTTGTTGAGCAGTGCTTGAACTGTCAGAGCTAGCATCTGCACTACATGGCCAGTAAAAGTACCAGAGCCCTGCGCCAGACTGGAATAATGTACTGCGTTTAAACTCCATTGGAAATATTGCACTGTAGATATTTTGTTCAAATGCTTCGTTTCATTACTAGGATACTTATTAATATTGAAGTAATATTTTTGGGGAAATGTTCCACTTATCACTTATTTTTCAATATATAAATTATTTCTGGGAAATTCTATTGATTGATCTTTAGTTAGTGAGTCACTAGAATTTATAAAGGATTCACACCAAATAACTTGGTTGTTAGCTTTTGATTTTGTTTTGCATTATGGATACAGTGGATGGATTGTCATGCCTTTGTTAATCAACAAATTTGACTTATTACGGTAAGATTGTGAAAACTGGACCGGATGTTGAATAAAAAAAGAAGAGGTTTAAGGTTCAACAGTTCGATCGGGGTTGAATCGGACGACTTAATAAATATTAAACTAATTTAAAAAAAATAAATGATTTAATAATTATAAAATGATATAAATTTGTGATTAAAAATTAAATTTAATACATATAAACTTATACCTATATAGTGGGATAAAGGTTTGATATTATTATTGTTGTTGTCACTTATAAACTTATAAATTTAATATAAATTATTGCTAATTTATATTATATATTTAGATAAAATTTACAACTATAAATTATATACTAAATTCATATTATAAACTTGCATCTGTAAATCATTCATAGTAGATTATTTATAATTAATAAATAAGTTAATATTATTTTTTAATAATATATATTTAAAAAAATAAAAAATAGATAAACAATTAAATATAATTAACCAACAAAATAATTATTATCCCCATTATTAAAAAAATAATAAACAAATGTTTAAAAATATATAATATATGTGTTTTGAAGTAGAAAATTTTAATTTAGGTTATTAAGTCCCACATCACTTAGGAGCTTTGTTTAATTTTATTTATATAGCTTTTTTAGTTTGCACGTGTTAGGATTTCACATGGGGTGGTGAGACCATGTAGGTATATTTTATTGGTGATTGGTTGGTAATGATCATTATAAAAATTTAATACTCATTATAAAATTAAAATATGTTATATTTAAATGAATTTACTAAATTTAATGTTTAAATAATATTTAATTTAATATTTTATATTAAATTTATTTATTTAATTATTTAAATGGGATGGCAATTGAACCGGCCAGTTCTTAAAAATCAAGACTAGTTCGACGGTTGACCGATTGAATTGACGGTTCTGACCGATTCACACTGTTTGATGCTGGGCGATTTTTAAGATGGATCAAACCAACCATATAACTAGTTTATGGTTGGCCGATTCGATCCGGTTTTCAAAAACTCTGATTACAGAAACTTGATGTATTTTTTGTATGAATTTATTTTTTTAAGAGTACAAATCAAACTATTTAAAGACATAATAGGTAAGATTGTGGAACTTTGAACGTGAGTAGCTTTTAATCCTCCAAGATAAGCTATTGAGAGAATCAAATTGGAATTCTACGACTGAGCCAAACTTGATGTGGGATAAGTTCATTTGCTCTTTAATAAATTGTTGCAGGACTTTTGGGAGAGTTTAGAAATAAGTAGTACATAAGTGATTAGCATTGGTATAGTGGGAAGTTATAAAAAATTATTATGGAAAAGAGATGTTTTTTTAACTATTGACGAAAACATTCACTCTAAAATGTATTGGCAAAAAGTAAGTATTATTGAGAGTTGCAATGATTATAAGGGAGAAAGGGTAATTAGGACAAAAACTATAAATTTTTATGATTTATATAATAGGCTATATATCAAGAAAGTAGAAAATGAGATATATTAAGTAGTTAAGGCTAGAGATAAAAGAACTAGAACTAATAATTAAGTTAAATGTATTTATTAATAAGATTTCAGTTTAAAACAAAGACATTTAGGAAATATTCAAACAATGAAGAAGATATTTACATCATAAAAATGCTTATGATTAGTGGAACAAATATTTAGTTATGATATACAACATAGTAGATATTTTATTACCATTTATCAATGATTTTAGTAGAAGATAAAAAGATACTAATGTGTGATATATTTAAATATTTTTGATCTATTATATCAAATAATGTGGACATAAATAAAGATTTAACTTCTAGAGTTATGACTGGTTGGTTCAATTGCAAAAGTCTCCTAGAAATATTATGCAATAAAAGGATATAATTGAGACTTAAAAGTAAATTTTATAAACTATCATTAGTTCAATTATGTTGTATGAATATGAGTTGTTGGGGAGTAAAGAAGTCATTGATAGATTAGTTTAGTGTAGTGTGAATGGGAATATTAAGATAGATGTGTCACACAATTTGGAATGATAGATTAATCAGCAGCAACAACAACAACATCAAGCCTTTATCCCACTATGTGGGATTGGCTTTATGAATCCTTTTTCTCCATTGTGTCCTATTAAGAGTTAAATTCTCATTTAAATATAAAAATAAATGTCATTTCTATTATTTTCTAACCAAGCTCTTTAGGTCTACCTCTACCTAAAACTTGTCGAATAATCTTGACATGGAATGATAGATTAATAAATTATTAAATTAAAATGATGTGGAAGTATCATTTAACGATTAGTTTTCTTAATTTTTCTTCTCCTAAATTTGAAGTCAAATCCCTTTTCCAAATTCTCTCAAGTGAACTAGCACATTCCCCCTTTCTCTCTCGCATTGCCATAGAAGCCTAGATTTCCTCTGTAGACAAAAAACCTAGTTCCTTAAACCTTCACACCCAACACTCTTCCCCTATCTTAATTGTTACTCCTTCCTTCCCATCTTTGACTTTTTCTCTTTCTCATAGTTCATTTTCTTGCTAACTCTCTACTTAGCTAATTCCACTTTTCAGTTAACCTAGTCGTATGTAGTTGTGGAATGCCTCCTTCTCATGATACCTGCTTCTCTGGCTTGCAACTGTTTCCCCAACAATGCCCCTTTTTGTTCTCGATCTCTCTCCACAGCTCTTTGTCTTCCTTTGCTGTTCTCATTTCTTATGCCCTTTATATTCTTTCTAAAAACCATCTAAAGTAAAACCTTAGTTTGAATGCAAGCCACAGGCAATGGGCTATGACCAAGAGTGGATTGTAACACCCCACAGTACTCCTTATCAGTACGGTAGAGTGGAACAAGCATAAACATAACATTTTCATCAGTAAACATCTCATTCCTTTTATTTCATTTCAGATCTATATAAAATATCATATACACATCATTTGATACAACAAAGGAAGCATCTAATAAATCCCAAGTTTCGTCAAAGACCTAGTATAGAGCCACTAAATAAATCTAAATAAATTCAAAGTAATACAACATGTAAATTGCTTACTAATCTCAAGAGTAGACTTTAAACATAGAATAAACATTAACAGAAATTTTTTAAATACTTGTAAACTAGTCTTCTCCAACTTTTTGTTTTCCTTTACCTGTAAAAACAGCCAGTAATAAAAATACTGGTGAGCTATGAAACTCCATAAGTTATGCAACGTGAAATAGCATTTAAAATTGTATGATTATAAAATTCAGAATATTGAAAATATAAATAAAAGTTAGACTACTAAAACAACTTCATAAAATATCATTTGACAACCAGTAATTCCTCTTACATTCATACTAAATATCAATTTTACTCATTAAAAGATTTGACTACTCATTCATAAATATATTCAATGGAGCCCAGGTAAACCTGGCATTATCGCCATTAAATTATACAGAGGTCCCTTTTGCCTCTTGGGGGTCCCTTTTGCCCCACCTGCTATGCAGGTTTCTTTTCTTTGAGGTCCCTTTTGCCCCTCCTGTAATACAGGTATATTATCTGGGGTCCCTTTTGCCCCATCTGTAATTACAGTTATACATCATTTGTAGCCAAACTTTACTTTTCAATTGATATTCACAAAATTTTTCAGTATTCATAAGTCATGCATAAGTTGTTGTATGCTTTTCATAATGATTCCTGTTATAAAATGTATACAGAGAATATGCATACAATACATAAGGAAATTGACCTCTTTTCAAAACATTATCAATTAGGAAAACATTTAAATAAACATAATAAACTTTATTTTAAACTCATATGATTAATTTATGTACGCGGTCATTCATACTTGAAAACTTGGATATGAACATCCTTAAGCCAAATAAGTAACTTGTAGTGCACAATTTCTTTTAATTCAGTCACTTACCAATATACATATATAGAATTAACAAGAGTTCTCTTTTAAAATTTAAATTGCATTACTTACCTTCTAGCCGAGGTGTCTCCAATTCTCTACTTCGAATTCTTCTACAATTGTAAGTTACTTCGAAGCTTTCTCTTTGCATAACAAGATTTATCTAGAACACCATAAGTTATTACATCTTCAAGAATTTCTACTACTAATTGGAATTCCATACAACAACAATGCATAATTACCAAAGTACATTACCTTGCTTTCTTCTCCTTTGATACACTAACCCAAAACCTTCTCTCTGCATAATATACGAATAATCCCTCCATACGAATAAGTTATCATCTTTTAGAAATGTTACTAAATTTAGATAACATAAAAGATAACAATAAATAGTATACTTCTTACCTTCTTTCTTTTCTTCACTTCTATATCATTCCTTCTTCTTCCAATCTAACTTCTTAATCTTCCTTCACTGTTTTTCACCACCATTATTTGCATACTTATATAAATTTACACACTTCTTCACATAGGTCTAATTCAAAATTTTAAATCTTGATAATAGATTTCTAATGAAATTCATTCCCTTTACCTGAATTGGTGAATTCTGCACTATTCAAAACCAAATTTTTTTTTTTTGCCACAGGATGCTTGAAAACTACAACCAACTTCAGATCATTATCTCAAATAGAACGAATCTTCCCTTCTTATAGTTACAATGCTTTGGTTCCTGCTACCGAAACTTGAAACAGGATTTTTTTTTCCTCTCCCCAATGCTTCGATTTCTGCCTGTACCGATCCTGGAACAGGATTTACCTTCTGTTTCTGCCGCCTGTACCGATCCTGGAACAGGATCTACCTCTTGTTTCTGCCGCAACTTCTCTTCCAGATATGTTGAAAATGGCTGAATATCTTGTGAATTTCCTTTGCACCGAACTCCTTTAACAAATGGAAATT